>CACRXK020000220.1:950-10982 GCA_902702795.2 Paramuricea clavata | reverse complement strand
GGAGGGGGCTGCGTCAGGGTATTGTTTACTCTTGTGTGTTGTAAAAACGCCCACCCTCCCACCCTTCTGTTTCCCATCCTTGTGGCTTTCTGCTGCGGATCCATTTCCGTGTTTCATTTGGAAACAATGGACCTTCCTTTTCCTCAATTCTTAATCAGTGATCCGTGGCGGAATGGCCATTTGGATATTTTACTATTCTTCAGATTATTCTACGAAGCTTCGAATATTTAGTAAAGTAATCAAATTGAGACCGTGGGACCTTTGAGATAGTGGGTTTTGGTTCTCACCTCTGCGATAGTGAGTTCGGTTCTCGCTACGGACTCATGTGAAAAGAGTCCGTCAACGCTCTGCCGAAAGTCGTGGGTTTTCTCCAGGTACTTCGTTTTCCTCCCACAGGGCAAGTTGACAGGGTAGGTTAGGATAAAAACACAGTTAGGAAAGTAATATCACTATTATTGTAAAGATAAATAGTCCAAGCTAAGTAAGTAACATAAGCATAAGCGTAATACTTGATCTAATCAGTCACTGAAAAGCCCCAATGGGGAGTGAGCTGAATAGTAATGTAATCTAATGATTTTAATGATAACGTTTCGCGGAAGTAAGGCCCTTCCCTTCGTACGACAAAAAAGGTTTATATGCAAACCTAAGTCACCTCTCTACACAATTGCAAAACAACACACTTGTATTCTGTTGCCTCTCAAGATTTCCGCAGAGAAGTGAGAACCATTCATTATTAAAAAGCTGACCGTAAAGTTTCCGCGGACCGCCTCTGCAGTCTATCGGATTACTTTTCATGTGAACAAAAACAGCCATTTCACGTTTCACGTGTAAAAATTAACCATTTCACGAAAATTAGAACCTACGTTTTTAACTGCATGTGTCAAGATATATGATGCTCTGGAAGCCCAGCAAACTTCAAAGTTAGAAAATACAGGTGTCTCAAAAAAGGCGACTTTAGAAATTCACCTTATTGTTATAATATGAATGCCCGAGTACTATACTGAACTTGAGTACTATACTGAACCATGCACAAATCCTTTGTCTCAACTTCATTAAATCAGGGTGCGATATATAAAATTTCGCGTACTTACGTACCGGAGGTACGCCAATATTACAGTGTGGAACTTCTTTGTTTTCACTGAGCCAAGTACCACGTAGGCCAAGCCATATAATTTAATCGGAAAATGTGGAAGTCTGAGAGGACTTGGCATTAATTAAACTCGATTGGACTGATGTGATGAGAACTCCTAGTTTTAGGTTACTGAATGGATACTGGTTTTGGAAGACGTACGCAGTGATATTGACTCCTGTTATAACGAGAATATTTAATACTTCTCTGAAGAGTGGGAAGATTCCGAATGTTTGGAAATGAGCTGATGTGATACCCAGCCCAAAAGAAAACTCAATTCCTGTTCCAAACTTAGACCTATCTCATTAACAGATATCATTATGCGCCTATTTGAGAAAGGTGTGTATCAAAGTGAAGTTGCTGATACAGTGTATATAATTATATTGGGGATGATCAATTTGCATGTAAAAAAGGGCATAATTCTACCATGGCCCTAATAAAATATCAACATATATGTGGTTAAAAAGCCTTGATGAAGGTGTCTAATCTCATTTGACTTTAGTAAAGCATTTGATAGTGTCCCACATGACATTTTGTTTAATAAAATCATGAAAATACCCATTAATCGATATATTATAAACTGGATGATTGACTTTTTGAACAACCGCAGACAGAGAGTGAGAGTTGGTGGTGTCACTACTGAATTTCTAGACATTAATCGTGGCGTACCCCAGGGTACTGTACTTGGACCTGTAATGTTTACTATAGTGGTTAATGATATCAAGGCGGTGAATCTCTCCAATGATTTATCTAAATTTGCTGATGATATTGCAATAATAGCACCAGTTTATGATTACGAAGATTCAGCTGGGGATGAAGTAGAAAACATGAAACTATGGTCAAACGAGAATAGAATGTCTTTAAACATGGAGAAAACCTATGAAATGATAATTCGTAGAAAAGTGTCTACTCCCCTTCCGGATCACATTCCATCGATAAAACGGAAAGAATGGCTCAAATTATTGGGTGCCACGATGGAAGAAATACCTGGAAAATGGGATAGACATTTTGAAGAGATGATGAAAAAACCTAGTAGAAGAATGTATATTCTAAGAGTTTGTAAACATTACGGATTCTCTACGCATGAATTGGATCTTCTCTTCAATAGTCTTATAGCCTCTCTTCTCACCTTTACAGCCGAAGTTTGGGGTGGAGCATCGTAAAACAAATACGTAAGTCAGATTGATAAGTTTGTCAATCGTGCCTATAGAAATGGTTATACAGGCAACAGATCAGATTTTAAAGCATCAATATCGAACAGAGACAAGAAATTATGTTCAAGAATTATAAATGATGATAAGAATGCTTTACGCAATCTTTTACCTAGTAAGTTAAATCGACCTTTAAGACGGAGAGGTCATGACTTTGTCTTTGAACTACCAATTGTTAAAACTGAGAGGTTCAAAAACGCGTTTATAAATAGATGTCTTTTCAATTTTATATAAACTATATATCTATATACTTATACCTTAGAATTTTAAAGTACTAAAAAATTGATGTAAATAACAGTAAGAATCTAATTGTATAGTATTCTTAATATGTAAACTCAGACGTTTGCTTTGAGTATTGAAATAAAGACTTTTATTATTATTATTATTATTATTAGCATACTGGATGCTGATGGGTTGAGAGGAGTACAATTAATTCATTAATTAATTGTACTGCAGTACAATTAATGATTTTCCCCAAATGGCGGAAAGGTATTTTGAACACAGATGTGAAATGAAATTGCCCTAGAGGAACTAGATGAAAATACGAACAAAAGCACCAAATTTTGATTGAATTATGTCTGGCAGGACTGGGCTTTGGCGAGAGAATATAATGTTGACATTGAGAAGTATCCAATTTTGTCATGCTAATAATAAACATTAATTAGTAAACATGCGACGTTGCTCGTACAACTAGGGATTAATAGTACTCGTGATGTTTGGAAATTTGCCTCAATGGCCGTAAAAAGAAGTTTTAAAAGAACGTAAACATATCCATGCTGGTTAAAATAAACAGCAGCTTTGGCATTTTAGTAAAATTCTTCAATTGTTCTCAAAACTTAGGGCATTTATGGATAATTTGGGTAAAAATTGGATAATGGGGGTAAAACTTAGGCAGCTCATTAATATTCTATTTTGTGGCTATCGATCCACTATCGAAGAAAAATGCATGCCAAAACCTATACTCAGCTGGGGCCCCAGCGAGTAATGAGATACACCCACTGAGCTTAGCCTGCGTGTCAGACTCTATGCTTGAAATTGATCGTTCCAGAAAAGATCCACACTCCCCCACGGAGGAAATTTCTGCCGTCCGTCCGGAGGTGAGAAAAAATTGTTTCTGATAATAGTAAATGTATTAGGACATCCGAAGGTAGACTGCGAGCGGTCCCTCCTTTCCGCGGGTTTAGATTTCCGGGCATGCGAGGGACTGCAGACAACACATCAAGAAATGAAATCCGCGTTGCCCACACAACTCAAAATTCCCATTGGTCGAAATCGATACGCCTGTCAATCAAATCTGATATGTAGTAATTATGCTATAAATAATTTCCAGAGTGAATGTTGATTGTCTTGATTTTATACAGGGTGTGTCAAAATAAAGGTAATCGAACTTCAGCGCGCTATTGTATCTGAATTACTGCGTATGGACGAGATTTTTTCATCTTCGGAAAGATCAGGCTTTTAGCTGTTGAATGATATGTTCTTCATGTCAAATGGATAAAAAAATAAGCAAGTACGAGTCCGATAAAAAATGCTAGTCAGAATCGCATATTTTCACCGTTGTATTCAGTACTATTAAGTTGATGAATTTCACTTCAGTAAACTGTACGCACATGTTCATAATTATTATTAAGTGGAAATAAATCTTATCTAAACTACGACAAGTTCGTGTGATTAATTGCTTTTTTTTTGTTATGCACTGCTTTAATTAGGCACAGAGGTAAAAATATGCTATTCTGACTGACATTTTTTATCGGACTCGTACTTGCTTATTTTTTCTCCATTTGGCATGAAAAACATGTCATTCAACAGCTAAAAGCCTGATCTTTCCGAATATGAAAAACATTCGATTTCCAAAAGGCGGATTTCCAGTCCTCGCACGAAGCTCCTCGCAGCTCGCTGCAAGCGATGCATGAGCACTTTCATCCAATCACAATGCTAAACAGTTCATTTTAATTAGATGCAAGCACTCGCAGAGAGCTGCAAGGAGCTTCGTGCGAGGACTGGAGAACCGCCTTAATTCAGGTACAATAGCGCGCTGAAGTTCGACTACCTTTTCTATACTCAATCTCGTACCCAGAGCCATCGTTGAACGATGGCTCTGGGTACGAGATTGTTCTATACTGTAAATAAACATGATATTAACGGTTCCTATTGGATAGATTTAATTGGATATAAGTAATGTTTATGCAAAGGCGGAGCCAACTTGACAAGAGCGAAAAGTGGGCGTATTTCGTCTCTTGATGTGTTGTCGGCGGTCCCTCCGTTCTCCGGGGGACTACTCGCGCTGCCTCGTCCCTCATCGCTTCAGTTGGGAATAGAGATCAGTGGAAAAACAATGGGACCGCGGGGCTTAATGGGAATGCGGTCTAATCCGAAGGGGGTAGGGGGGTTAACTAATTCTAATTTCCTCCGTGGTGGTGGTATGGATGTTTTGTGGAATGACCCAATAGGGCCTGCTACTGAAGTCGATGAAAAGTGGAGTCATTTGGATGCACGAAAATAACAACCAATCAAAACGGCGATTGTTAATTAGTTTATCAAAGCTAATTTAAAATATGACACGCAAAGACAGTAATTAATGGGAATTTTGCGTACGATTCGTACGCATAAATCCACTTTTCATCGACTTCAGTAGCAGGCTCTATTTCAAGCATAGAGCATCCTCTCACGACCACGAAATACCAAATTTCCTTGAGATTGTTTCAGGCCCATATTCAATGGTCTGCCACACAGGCGAGACATTAAATGGCACAACTCGGGACTCTTTATTTGTTTAATCAAGTGACCCATGTTTGGAAAGATCCAACCTTGTAGAGCCTTAAATGGATGCCGAAACCCCTTCAGCATACATGTTGAAAAATTTTTAACCCCCTAATATTTTGTGAAGTATCCACCACTGTTGTTAACCCATTATTCTGAAATGCATCCTACAGTACTTTGTTATTTTACTCTCTCTAATACCATCTGGACAACTTTATCTTTCATTAACATTGCATGGTCTTGTCTACAAATAGGTATATTAATAACACTATTTTTGTCTTGTTTCAAACATAGCACCATGCCCTGGGATCACATAATCTGCCAATTGTAAAATTTTTGCACGATTTTCTTCTTGTTGTTTGACACATTCACTTAAACTCTGCCATTCATTCTCGTCATGCTCCTTTTCAAACAGGTCACCACACACCACAACCGTACCATACTCTTCCGCATACCGAACAAGCACACTGACGTCGGCATGTGTGTGCCCTGGTGTTGGAATGATCTCAATATTCTCATCTATCTTGTAAATATTCCCACCTTTAAAATCATGTTCGGCATAACTATCACCATCCATGATGTCATGTCCAACAATAAATTTTGCATCGGGGAATAAATTTAGGTTTCCGACATGATCAACATGACCATGTGTACATATAACATAATCAATATCTGATGGCGCTAGCCCGTGATCCTGCAGACGTTTCATAATTTTGTCTTTGTCATGAGGGCTTCCTGTATCAACAATTATTCTTTTTGGTCCAGTTATCAATGTGCTTGTCCCATTTGCTCTAAAGGTCCCATCTTTGTCTTCATAGGAATAACCTTCCATTAAAATAGAAATTCTGTATTTTTCTGGTGAAACAGCCATTGTTTTGATAGAATTTAAACAGAAAGATCAACTTTTCACACTCTCTGACTCCTTCGGATTAAACACAGTTAATTGACCAACCACTTTATAATACATCTTAAATGACGTTTCTACTCGTAATAGGTTTGTCGCACTGACCGTTGGAATCGCTGGCGTGATTTCGTGCTCAACGATTTTGCATTTCGTTTATATTTTTTCTCCGAGAAAAACAGGAAAATGTTGTTTGTTTATGGATAAAATGTTGTTTAAATCATGAAGATATAGTGTTTCGAAGAGTTGTATTATAGCAACATGAATATGGAAGATTTTAATCCACGCGTAGATGAGAGTAATCTTCAGACAATAAACTTGTCTTCGTCGGAAGAAGAATCGGGTGCATGTGGTACGTGTATATAAATATATAAAATATCGTATAAAATTGTTACTTTTATGAGACACAATTTAGCTATATATGCATACGTTTTTGTTCGAATTTAATGCCTTAATCTTTTAATATTTCAAGCCCATGTTTGCTATATATAGTTGAAAGTGTGCTTTCAAAATTGTATGTGATTTATTGGTTACAAATGTAATTTTGAATAAGGGGCCACGTCCATATTCATGTTGCCACGCAAAACGTCAAATTGATGTTGTGGGTGGGTGGGTAGGTAAATTTTCTAACAGTGTGATGTTTTCACCGTAGCAACATAAAAATTTTGTTATAACTTACGTTTTTGTGGACTTTTTGTACTTTTATTTTTATGTTCGCCCTAGCCAGCGTGGCCGGCTCTTTTATAAGTAGAGCCTGCCCGAAAGTCCTAGTCAAAATAATGCCGCCCACTTAGTTAATATTCCATATTAACACCGCCCACTCGAAATAGTTTTGTATAAATTGATGACTTAAAATTTTAATTGTTGCATATTTACTATAGCCTGCGCTACATGCTTTCAATAAACTTTTTACAATAGATGGATAGCGATTCATCTGCCTGGAAATACAAGCCAAACGTCGGCATTTCTAGCGAAGGCCCTTCGACTTTGTCTGGAAATTAGTAGTAGACGAAGACCGTTCAAAATTATATTATGCTTTGCACCTGTATGGCTGTACTACAGTTATAAATATTGCAGTATTAAATATAATGACTTAGGAAAAGTTTAAATAGACCCCTTCCCGTGTTATACACGTTGGCAGGCAAATGTATTTTAAAAGCTCCAAAGAGAGCTTCGTATTATTATGGTGTATTAAACACAATGGGGAATGTATTGTTTTATAATCGTAATTTGCCAGCCAGCAAAATATAAACAAGGCAAGGACAGCCAAGGTTTTATACTCTATACTATAGTGACCATACGGTAAAATCATATGACATATGCAGTAATAGCAGTATGACTTGCCGTATTCTGTTTAGATACCGGTATATGTTATACATTTTACACTTTGTCTTTTGAATTTTATATTTTAGCCGACAGGTTTACACTTTAATATAGCGATGCCGTTTGTTTTTACTGTATTTATTTTTAAATATTTGAATAAATTAGTGTAACATGTCAATCAAACTGTCGTCAACGTAAATTCAGCCAATCACAATTATCAGCGGCTGGCTGCCGAAAGTCATCAATTTGACTGGGGCTTTCGGGCAGGCTCTACTTATAAAAGAGCCGGCCACGCTGGCTATGTTCGCCCTTATCTTTCTGCTTAAATTTGTTTCCAAGTGCTTTGCCGATGAAATTGCAAAAAATTCACCCAAAGTATTTCCACCGAAATGTTTATCTGCTGCGCGGGTATTTGAGTTTCCCAAGCTGATGGCGACTTGAAAACAAAACAAAAAGATTTGTTTGCATATTTTCCAGAAGTAAGTAATTATTAAAAATCTGGTAATGACACGCTTGACATTTTCACTACACTGTAAAAACGCCCAGCCTGTAACAATGTTGTTGAAAAAAGGCCTGAACAATATTTTGCTGCCCATATTGTTCCTGGATGCTAACAATATTGTTCAGCCAAATAATTTTGGCGTGGCAACATGAATATGAACGTGGCCTCTAAAAGTGTAATTCAAATCCTGTTTTCCATTAGAGAATTTGATTTTTTCCATTTGTTGCCTTTGATTTTGTTGATGTGATAAGTGATGCCAAGTCATACAAGCATGCAATTGTCATTCTGGGGCATATGAAAATTACTGCTGACATCACATTTGTCTTCATTTATTTTATGGCAAAATTTCTTTATGTGTGTTTATATGATTACATATGTGCCTGTATGGAATGAGACTTTTTGTGCGCCGGACATGTGCGCCAATTACTAGTAAATATATTGCTGTACAGGTAGTTGTGTGCCGGACATGTCCGGCCTAGGCTGGGGTGGTTCTTGAAAAAAACCAAAACCGAAAACCGTCAGGAAACAACCGGTTTTTAATCTATAAATAACACACAGACATAAAATTGTGTAGCAAGTGTTTTTATTATGTGAAGAATTTTGGTTTTAGATGCTTAATTTAATATCAAAAGCTTACAGAGGTATAAAAATACAAGTAAGAAGACAATGTTAAAAGAATGTATTTACAAGTTTTCAGCTAGGATTAGCTGAAACATTAGCCTTTTTATCTTGTTTTTGCCCAGTTCTTTGTCTTTTTCGGTGTTCGGTTTTTCAGTACTTGTACTTTGGCAAAACTGAAAAGCCGGTTTTTAAAACAACCCGGTATTTTCCGGAAAACCGAAAAACCGCATCAGCCTAGTCCGGCCCACAGTGCTTACATTACTGGCATATGTGCGAATCAATGTTTGCTGCAACTTGGATCGAACCCAATCTAAAGAGTAAGAGCCTGGCACACGTTCCAGTCGTCCAGTATTTCCTTCACATGACATATGCTAGGGGATGAAAAATGAAAGAAATATGATGAAAAATTGTCAGCTGAATAAACTGTGGTCCATTTAAAATTTGCCCACTTGAGCCCTAGAAATGCAATTTTAAGCTTCAAATTTATAGGTACTGTACTCAGTACTGTATGTGCAAAAGCTTTATTAAAAGATTTAGATCGAGGACGCGGACATCAAAGATGACGTGAAAATGGCGTGTTGTGCCCATGTATGGATATGCCACGCCATTTTGACACCATTTTCATGTCGTCTTTGACATCCGCATCCTCGATCTAAATCTGTCTATTAAAGGCACAGTTCAGCCTTTTGAACGATGGTTTTTAAGGCGCATTTGAGCCCTTTTAATTGAAAAAGCTAACTAGGAAAATCAATTAAGCATAATTCAAAATCAGTAAACTCAATGTTTTTAACCATATAAATGTTTTAAAATGTTAAAAACATTAAGATTGCTGATCTTGAATTATGCTTAATTGATTTTTCTAGTTAGTTTTTTCAATTAAAAGGGCTGAAATGCGCCTTAAAAACCATCGTTCAACAGGCTGAACTGTGCCTTTAAGTACAGTATAACCTGAGATCTGGCTCTATATTTTTAAAAATATAGCCTGACACAAACATTAATGCAATAGCTTTCCACCCACTGGGCAGTTGCGATATTGAAAAAAAATTGATATATCGATATCGAAAAAAAAACATCGACTATATCGAATTATGCAAATGAGAAGACGTAATTTAGTCAACTTGCATGTATACACATCACAAACAGTTAAAAAGAAGTGCATGAAACCAGTCATGGTACATCTCAAAAATTTATTAACAACGGTTTATCCATTTATAAACGTTTAAAGATATATAATGTTAAGCTTAAAATATATAATGTTTATAAAATTTCAAACGTTCAATGCCACTGTTTGGTAATCTTTTGTGGTCACAGTTTCTCTGTTTTCGCATTTAATTTCAATTGCCCATGCACTTGTATCATAAATTTGCAATTGCCACCATGCGCATGTTGTCTAAGCTTCACTGGTGAAAACAATAATTGCCAAATAATCAGAGATTAATTTTTTTTTTGTGTTGGTGTTGTGTACTCAGGTGAATAATATGTTTGCGATGTTACTCTGAGTGCATATCCACACCGGGCGAGCTTGAAAAATATGCCCGGCCACGGTGGGGTTCGAACCTACGACCTTTGGAATACTAGCCCAATG
>CACRXK020000219.1:75340-98625 GCA_902702795.2 Paramuricea clavata | reverse complement strand
CGGTTGTCGTCGTGAAATTTATCTGTAAAATCAGCGCATATTTTCCCCCCAAAAATGGCGATTTAGGGTGGTCGTGTTAAAACGGCATTTTCTCAAAGTTAAAAAAGAATTTGACCTAAAAAAATATATGGTGCATTTTCCGATATAGTAAGGTATATCTGGGCAAAATTTGAGCAAAATCGATTTTTCAGTCGTGGCCGCTTTATGTTTGATTTTTGTGGACATCCTCTCTTAAATGTCCTATCAAGCTTAAAGAGCACCAGACTATCCCAATAATATCAGAGTAAACCCTTCGAAAACTCATGGGATTTAATGTTGCAATGCGTTATTTTTATTTAAATATTATATCGAATGCCACATGTTGTGCTTTTCGTGAGTTTAAATGCCAAGGGTTTTAAAAACATAAAAACAAACTCTTATATTGGACACTCCGTATATAAGTCCATATAAAGGTACTTACGAACGAAATAATGTTAGCTAATTAATGTAGGCTCGAGGCTTACATTTGGAAGTTTACTATATTTAATATTTAATATATTTGTTCAAATTTGACTTGCTGTAGCAACGACTTCACTTCGAATAAAATCGTGCTCTAGCTAATTCCTTTCTATCATTATTATATATATGGGTAACAGTTAGGTGTTACGTGTCTCATCTTCGGGTGAAAATCAGGTTGTCCAATTTTAAAGAACACCCCAATTTGTAGTGGTAAAAATAGTGTCCCCTATATGAAGTATTGTTCTTAGTTTTTGAAATATTTTCTCAAACATTAGGGTGTGATGCAGCATGCGTGTGAATCCTAGTATGTAGTTCACACAATAACCATGCACTGAATTTGGTATTTGTAGGCACGGACAAGACATGAGCTTTATAAAAACTACAAAGATGTAACTGATTCAATATTATGGTTGCTTAGCTACGCCCAAAATCTTAACATTAAAGGTAATATTCACAAGTCCTATACAGTTACAGAGCAGCAGATGGTGGTCAATTACAGAAGTGCTGATTCTGATAGGAACCAGCAAGTTAAAATATTATTTCTCTATTATTAAAATATTGTGCTTTAAATACTTATAGTTTTGGAATCGAAACGTTTGATGCAGATGTTAATGGTGGAAGATGAGGAAACGTCTTTACTGATACTTGTTCTTATACACTGTATATTGCGACGAGACAGGTAAAGCTGAAAATTGTAGGGGACGCAGCTCAACCTAATCGAGTCCAAGGCTTCCTAAGGGCGCCTCTGGAAACCACATTATGACTCATGTCTTGATCACGCAGCACAGCTACACCTAAACTTAAGTCTATTATTCTTAATCCTGATCACAAACTTAATAGCTTATTACCAGCAAGATATAACACGAATTATAACCTGAGAAAACAAAGGAACTTCAACCCCCCCACAAATCATGACTAATAGAACAATGAATTCCTTTATCTTCTCTATGTGTAGCGCATGAAACTTACATACAATTATTAGTGTAAATTAGCCTTTTAAACTTTTTATCGTAATTACTATTATAATAGTCATACAATTGTTAGAGTAAAATACACATACAATTATTAGAGTAAATTAACCTTTTAAACTTTTACTGTAATCACTATTAAAATAGTAAATTATTCATGTAATATATCAAAATTTCTTGTCCAATTAGCAAATTGTAAATTACGCAATTCAGCTGTAAAGCTGCGATGTAATTATTTTAATAAATCCAAATCCAAATCAAAACTACCCTGTCAGCACTCTCTGTGGGAGTAAACCGGAGTACCCGAAGAAAACCCACGACGTTGAGTTGACTAATTCATTTCACTTAAATGTTATCAGTCCGCAGCGAGAATCAAATGCTAACGCCTGTATTCTAAAAGCTCACTCGCACTCAAAGAGTGGAGGTTCAATCTGAGCTTTCCTTGAGTGTCAGTGTAGTTTTTGAATAGCTGGAGGGTTAGTGTCGTACCTTATTATGTGACTATACTCACTGACACTCAAGGGGAGCTCAGATTGAACCTCCACTCTTTGAGTGTGAGTGAGTTTTTAGAATACAGGCGTAAGGATTGCGCCACCGAATTAGCCCCATTTACATGCAGTAAAGTCGCTAGTTATTAGACAGTATATTATAGTATTTTATATTAAAGTAGTTAGATGCATCCATATAATGAAGAATTAATTAACACTAAGTACTTATCATTGAACATGACCTATACGTATTTGGGTTCGTGTGTTTTAGGAGTGTTTTCGGGACATTGAGTGAAGAAAAGCGAAACAGTTTACTTGATGAACTTATCTACAAAATATCTGCTTCTGAAGATATTTCAGTTGGAAGGTAAAAATCAAGTATTCAATGTATGATGTTTCTGGCGGTTCACAAAAATGACTTGGATATTGACAATGAAGTGCACTGCAAAAAGAAACATTTTATTTCTGTATATTATTTTACGCAGGAATTTGATTTTCAGAGGAGTATGTCTCTAACAAGGCCCCGAACCTAAATCATCTTCATGTACCTGTATTTGTTCAAAGTCTACGTTGATTGCATTTACATTTCAGAAGACTCTAAACTTAGTCATATTGTAATTTCAAATCTCGTGATGTGTGATTGAACGTAAAAATCGTGTTTTAATTCGTGGTTCAACAAGACCATCCTCGTACCCAGGTGGCCGTGGCACCAGAGTGTGAGAGAAAATAGCCTGGGTACGAGGTTGCAGCAAGACTAGGGGAGTTACATTATTATTATATTATTATTATGTGATGACACCATCAATTATCTCCTGATAATTTAAGCCTGGCACCAAAACTAAGAAATGTTCAAGACTCGCTTAATTCAAAAGTAATAAAGTGGAAAGTGTGGGAAGTTAGTAATTACAAGAGGCAAAATGGTAGAATTCTCGGAAATTAGACGAAAATATCTTATTTTCTCATTTAATATAGATCTGCATGTCAATTGTTGCTAATGTTTATTGATCGTCAACCTTTTCTTGTGGAGCTATTATCGTCAAGAAAATACAGGTATAATGTTTGGCTATCCTTGAATTGTCCAGCGATACTACACGATAAAACCATCTTTCTCGCATGGTGAAAATCATCTTACCTGGTGAAAACCTGCCCTGTTTGATAGAGTGCGATTGAAGTGAAATTATTATTGGAGATTGAACTGCATATTGCAGGAACTGTGGTGAAGGGCACGTGTTCCAACTGTTACAGTCATGTCGGTGACGTAGGCAGCGTGCGCCTATTTCTTTAGTTTCTTACCAATCTTAATTTTGTTTCCTTAGAGGTTTAAAAACGTATTTAAGCAAGTGGAAAGGTAAAGGTTTTGATCAAGATTTGAAGAAATTAACAGGAATACTTGAAGCTGGAGATATGGCGCATGCACAGTTGCTGGTACGTCTTCATTAAAATCTGAAGATATCATTGTAATGACCGAAAAGCCATTTTACCATATACTTTTGGGGTTGGTTGCACGAAGGCAGGATGATTTTTTCAACCGTTGTAAAATTGTTTGAAAAGTAATAAAACCACGAATTTAGATCCCACAATTAATAAAAGGAAACTTTAACTTTACCAAACTTTACCATAGTCTAATCTGGGTTGTACTGGTCAACGGCCAGTAGGCCAATTTAAGAAACCTTGAAAAAATCACTATCCAGCTTTCGTATACAACAGGCCCTTGCATTTCATCAGCGACTTACCTACGCACGACGTAACTGGCTAATCGTATGGTGTTATCTTTCCTGCATTTTGTAATTTCGCATCATGGTACTTCGAATATCTTAGTTTACAGTTTAAACACCATTATCTAAAACTGCCTATATATAGACATTACACATGGGTAAGCTGTTTTTAAAAAACACCATTCTGTTTAGAAAAAAGATCTAGCCGCGTCAATAATCCAGGCCTGTTACAAAGGATATAAGGAAAGACAAATGCTGAAGAAAATGAAAATTGGTGTGGTGAAATTTCAAAGACTTTACAGACGTTACAGGGCAATAAAACATGAAGAACGGACAGAAACAAGATGGAGACGGGAGAAGGAACTACACGAAGATATCTCGAGAAAGAGAGATTTTCGTCAAAGTTTAAATAAAAATCTTAAGACTCTGGAGTATTTACCTGCTAATAAAGTCCAGGAATATTTCATAGAAAAGCAGGAGGTTGCTGCTGTGAAGATACAAGCTGCATTTCGCGGAGTGTGGACGCGAAGACAAGTGACAGCGTGGAGATACGAAAGGATGTTTCAAGGTGCAGCGGTTGTTATACAAAGACAGGTACGCAGAGTTGTCTAGTTTGATTTTAGTAAATGTGACGAACTTGCTGATTATTACAGAGAGCTTAAATCGTCAACAACACGCTTGCAAAATCGAGGTGTTAAAGATAGCGACAGCTGTAATTCTTCCTTGAAATCATCAAAGTGAAACTGCATAGTGAAATGGAACCATGAACCAATAAAGAACCCGCGTATTATTCCGAATTTTATTATGGTGCTCTTCGGTTAGTGCATGTGCTTTTCACGTGTTTCACAACCACGGGGTTCGTTTCCTGCATTGGAGAGCTTTGGTAATAAATGAACTGAAAATAATCCTTTCAGTTAAATTAACTCTACACACATACATGTATATATGGCATATAGAGCTGATATAGCCATGCAGTAAAAATATAAAGTTTTAGTATTGGTAGAAATATCACTAATTCACACAACCATGCATTGGTGATTGTTTGCTTGAGAATAATTTTGTAATCATAACAAGTTGTTTACAATATTCTTCTGACCCTTGTGTGTGTGATGTTACTCTGAGTGTATATCCACACCGGGCAGGCTTGAAAAATATGCCTGGCCACGGTGGGATTCGAACCTACGACCTTTGGAATACCAGCCCAATGCTCTGCCAACTGAGCTACCCGGTCAGGTCGGTTCGAGTATGCGATATTTCGGAACTGAGTCTAGTTCCTTCGATATCAGTATAATCTAATAATCATGATATTTGCTGTGTTGGTGTAATGTACTCAGGTGAATAAGATGTTTGTGTGGTGTTACTCTGAGTGTATATCCACACCGGGCAGACTGCCCGGTGTGGATATACACTCAGAGTAACATCACACAAGCATCTTATTCACCTGAGTACATTACACCAACACAGCAAATATCATTCTTCTGACCGTTGTAAATAAATATAGCAGCTCTGGTCTTGGGCTCAACATGTCAATCTTGTACGTATATAAACCTTGCCACTCGTGTAGAAAACAATACAAAGTCGTCTTGTTTGTGATTCGTTTTTGTTCTTTAGTTCAGAAAGTATTTGAAAAGAAAGAAAAGTGCTGAGAAAATTCATTTTCAGTCAGGACCTCCAGGTCTTGACGATGTTCGCCGGGCTGAAATTCAGGAACAAATACTGCGTTACCGTGAAAATATGGTTGTAAGTGTATTTGTGAATTACTTGCTATGGTTAGTAATTAGATACAGAATAAATCGATTCCCATATGGATATGTTTCTGGATCAAAACACTTGGTACATTTTCTAATACATTGTAGGTACATGACTTTGCAGTAAGTTGTTTTTAATGAATAATTTCAGCATAAATCGTGGACGTTAGAAACAGTGAAGGAACGTCATTATGAGGTAAAAATAATACGATGAATGACTAATAATTTCATATGTTTTACCCAGTGGAATGAATATAACTGGAAAGCTATCTCCAACCATAAATTTGAAGCGAAAGCCAGTCCCAGTCTTTTCACTCATGCGAAGAGCACGGTCAAGCCGTCAACATGAACACAGAGTAGAGACATACAGAGACGCAACTCAGTAGTGTGAAAAAAAGTGGGTACATGATAACGTAATCTTCCGCAGTGTTTACGATGGTCAGTTACGTCTCTGTATGTCTGTACTCTGTGACATGAAAATGTATTCTTGAAAACGACACTGACGAGTGCTGTTTTCCAGTCGTACTACTGGAAGTTAAAAATGCACTCAATCCAGATATTTTTCAGAGCAACAGGATACCTACTCTCCACTTTATTCATCCATAGACACAAAGACTTTTGGGAAATCACTTAATGTTGTATGGTAAGGCAAGGAAAAGTGAACAAAGAAGAGAGGCGTTATTGGCGAAAATTAATGTGGATGCGGAGTTATTACTTGGTGAGATTCAAATGTTCAAACTGTCCAAAGAATCATCATGCAGTGACGTTTTCTTGTAACATTTTGTGATCTCGTTTTAGGATGTTTATATATAATTACGGTATAGGTCTCCAAGTCTTTTGCCCAGTCCTCGATACACCAGCAATCCTGGTCGAAATTATTTGGCCCATACTTTGTGATTTTTGCTCCTTGCGTGGTGTTCCGTTGTGCCCTGGTTATTAGGGAGCTTTAGATTTGACTACGAGTACGACTACGAGATTCGTCAAGCGAAACGCATGCTGTATGCTTACGCTATCCTGTACTGACGCGAAAAAGTCGTAGCCGTCGATCGCCCATCTGAGTACGAAATTGTGGAGAAATCTCGTGGTCCTCACGACGGCTTTTCAAAAAACAAAGAAAGTTGGCTTTTTTTTGTTTACCAAAAATAATTTGTAGCATTTATATAGCGTTTATCCGGCGCAAATAATATATTAGTACCAAATATCTGACCTGTTTTTAATGTTATGACTTATTTTCACGTTTTGTAGGGGATTTTAGTCTGCAGGAGATTTAGTTTATGAAACTTTTTCTCTCGTTGTTGGTTTACTGCTATAAAAGCAACATTTGAATGGAAACGAAAACGACTACGGTAATTTCTTCGCACGTGATCAAATCTCGTACTCGTAGTCAAATCTAAAGCTCCCTATTGACAGGGGAACGGTTGTACGAAGGCCAGATAACGCTATAGGACTGGCGAGTGATTTTTTAAGCATTCTAAAATTGTTAGAACCGAGATTAAACCGTATTTTGTAATATTTTGTAGCTTTCCTATCACTTTTACAACTGTTGAAGAACGCACTATCAAGTGGATAGTGCTATCCAGCCTTCGTACAGCCAGGGCCTCACAGAGAAATTCGAGGCCCGGGGCAAATTTTTAATTCGGGGGCCCTATTTCCCCCCAAAAATGTTGGCGAGCGGAGGAGGGGGGGAGGGAGGGTAAAAAATTTACTTATATAAAGAACGGTCCAAATACACCTTGTGGGACCCCCTATTGCAAATTTTGGGGGCCCGGGGCAAATTGCCCCATCCACCCCCCGTACAACCAACCTCGAGATTATATTAACAGGGCTACTGTTGCAAAAATAAGATGGGAGTAGAAATTTTAACAATTCAAGCATTTTCAATATTTCCTTGTGTGCTGATTCTCCCTCTAGGATCAGCGCAGTTGAAAGATGCAAATCCGGAGATGGTGGATATGTACACGTCTCGATCAACGCCAGTTATGACTAAGGCACAGTTAAACCACGCGGACGATATAGTGAATTTAAAATCACCATGGTGGAAAAAACTGTGGGATGGTGACGAACAACAAGTCATAGATATTTCAGAGAAGAATGAAGAACTGAACTTCTAGATTCCATGTAGTGCATACTACTGTTCCTAGTGGTAGTACAGAATGGACAACTTGCATGTTAGACTAAATTTTAATCTAAGCAGAGAAAAGGGAATCAAACACCACAGCTAAAAAGAACATACTGAAATTAGTAAAAGTGCAAAATTTGGTTGCGAAATGTTGTAAAGCTTGGAAAATATAGCCTTGCAAAGTTTGCAAATTTTCAAGTATATTTGTATTACGAGCGGAAATTGTTACCATTTTCGGCTCAAAAATGGTAACAATTTCCGCACGTAATACAAATATACTGAAAATATGCAAACTTTGCAAAGCTATATTTTCCAAGCTTTACAACATTTCGCAACCAAATTTTGCAAGTTTACTAATCTTAATACGTTCTTAACGGGAATTTACTTTTTTTTTTGCCTAGATCGGCTAGATCAAAAATATGTCTAACATGCAAGTTGTCTATTCTAGCAGGTGACTAAACATTAACAACCTCGTTATTTGGTCATTTGCTATTAAACAAAAGACTATCAAACAACGCCGGCTGATCACGGTTCCACCATACAATTTTGAAACGGCTCTACATTTCACAAATCCGTTCATTTCATGAAATGTTTGATAAATATAAATTGTTTGGGTACTTATAATGTAGAATAAACATTTTTCGTAAAGATAAATTTTCCAGAACAGGGGGGAGTCTTTTCGTAAAGATAAATTTTCCAGAACAGGGGGGAGTCTTTTTTAGCAGCATTAAAAATAGCTTGCGCGCGAAATTTAAAAGTTTAAAACGCATTTTGAGTTCATAGGCGAGGAATTTGCTGTGTTTTATCAATGGTCCAAATATCAGAAAATTTACTCAATTTGAAATCCTTTAAATAACTGCTGAAACTTTCATTTTTTGGCACCAGTGCCTATCACGCATGCTTAATTCATGCAAATAAGGTAAATGCATGAATTAAGCATGCGTGATAGTCATCGGTGCCAAATAATGAAAGTTTCAGCAGTTATTTAAAATTGAGTAAATTTTCTGAAATTTGGACCATTGATAAAACACATAACAAATTCCTCGCCCATGAACTCAAAATGCGTTTGCGAAATTCTGGAAAATTTATCTTTACGAAATTTAATATTTTTTGTTTATTCTACATTATAATTACCCAAACAATCTATATTTATCAAACATTTTACGAAATGAACGGATTTGTGAAATTGAAAGCCGTTTCGAAAACGATTTAGGACGCCAACGCGACGGCAACGGCTACCAATACAATAAATTATTGAAAATACTTAAATAATTACAATATATGAATAATTTAGACATTGTCAATCTGTTTGCAACGCCAAATCACAGATTTTCAAGTCTTGATAGAACGGCTGCATTTCAAGCCGCAACAAGTGCAACTTCAAACTGCTGGTAGTGCTGGGTTCAACAGAACTCTTCCCAACCATAAAACCCATGTTTTCAACTTCTAAGAATTATTTTTACTACCATTTATTTGAAGGAGTTTGTTTTGGCCGTCGTCGACGCGTTGCCGTCCTAAAATCGTAAGGTCTCTAATATCTAACCTCAACAGCCTACAGATCACTGGACATTTACATTAATTTATTTTAAACAATGTACAGTATTTATTCTATAATGTTCGAAAGAGAATATAAAACAAATTAGTTGAATATATATAATTTTCTTTGTGTTCATGCTCTAATCTTGTCTATGGCGAAGTAGTCACATAAACGAGGGTCACATAAATTTCTTCATTACCGGGAAAATGCGCAGTCAGTAGCGATATTTATTATATGGACAATGGTGTTTTACTGGAAACTAAAACACTCGTAGAACTCATGCGTCACTACATCCGGGACCAGGTGCGCGTATTTTCCGTATTTCATCCCTGCGAGTGACATACGAAGTTCGAAAATTTCCCGCCATTTTCATTGTTGTTGTTTCGAAAATACAAATGGTGTTTGGTTCGTATTTAATTAAAACGAAATTAACGTTGGAAATAAAACGAAAACATTTAAAAGAGATGTTGGGATAAGTAAAATTTATTCTAGTTTTATATTTGCAGTATAATTTTAAAAAATATCGCATTTACACTGCCACTGGTCTTTTGCGTGCTTATTTACATGTCGTCTTTGTGTGTATTTTTGTCACTCTGAGTAAGTCCATATAATAAACAGAACATTAAACGGTTGCGAGAAGATATGGATTTATGTTCTCGTGTCAAAAGCAATGTTCGCTGCGCTCACTCGTGAGATATTGTTTTTGCCACTCAAACATAAAATCCATATCTCTTCGCAACCGTCTAATATCCTATATATCTTGCGTTAGAGTGGAAGGCCTTAATGTTAGCTCAAGTAGTATACAATGTTAACTTTGATTCCATTTTCTTTATTTTATTACAACTTTATGAAAAACTAATATCAGTCGTTTTCTACTGTAGTTCAATTTAAAATTCATTACTTTATGTTACATACATAATACACCCTTTCGATAACTACGTCATGGACACTCCCTTGGCCTGGGAGCCTCGTTCTCGTAAATCAAGACGAAAGACTATTCGCACGCGATTCATGGGAACGAGGCTCCCGGGCCAAGGAGAGATTTGTTACGTAATTACCGACATATATACACATGAAGCAAACCCAACACTGCACAAGAAGGTCAGCCCGGTACGCTGAATATACGAATTCGAATCACGCTTGGGTCAACGGTAACCTACCAACCTAAAATGATCGTGACTTCATAAAACAATAGTGATCAGAGTTTATGACTCGTTCTTTAGAAAGATAATTTCTATAGTTCATTGTCTTTTATGTTATCATCAACCAATCATAAAGCCCGTTCATATAGGTTGGTGGCGACCCTGGGTATCTTGACAACGCAGTGTTGGGTTTTCTCATGAATATATTGTTATGCTAAAGAATATTAATTGAATTATACTCGCTCTATTGTTTACCATGTGCAATATTTTCTTTAGTAAAAGTAATCTGCCATCCTAAAATTTTCCTGTCAAATCCCGCAGTAAACAGATTATATCCTTTACCTGACATCTCCTCGCCCCAGGCCACGCTACTCACCATTCTCTGGTGGCTCTGAATAACAAAAAAATACCGTACATAACTCTGGGCAAGTTTCAGATGCACATCCTAGGAGTGATGTTATTTTTATAAATAATGTTATTCTCATATTTTGCTTTGTTATTTTTATAAGTGCTGTTATTTTTTTTATGTTATTAAAATAGCATTGACCCAGCATCATTGACTATCCTCCTTCGCAGGTAGCCCGCTCGCAGACGTTGTATTTCTTACGCCAAGCGCCGAAAAACTAACTTTCCGTTGCTTGGCGTAAGAAATACAACGTCTGCGAGCAGGCTACCTTCACAGGCATCTTTATGGGTTTTAGCCCGCGAATGATTAGATCGGATATAAAAGTCCCATTCGCGGGCAAAAATCAATAGAGATGCCTGTAGGGGGTATATATTTCATATCGGACCATGATATGAAAATGGTGTTTAATAAAAGATTTACGGTAAACTGAAATAGTTTAACCGACTTTAGATATTTGGATATCCTTTTAGCCGTGTGATAGGATGTTGATGGTCGTGCAGGTGGTAGTCATGATGATGAACGTTACAATGAGGTGATAAACAATTTTACGTTTAACATTGAACATCCAGATAGAACATATGGATAGAACAAGGCATTAAAATCAGTATTACTTACATATCTCCTCCTGCGAGGAAGATGCATGAGTCGGAATCCAGAGAGATCAAGAAGATGAACATGACGATTATCGTGTGGAATGGCGATGATATTCTGATCTGACGACACCGATAACCTAAGTAATGCATGAACACATTTAAAAATTTTTGAACACAAGATGTAATACATTAAACTTGATACAAAGTGCCCTTCACCGAGGAGCTGCAATATACTACAAACAGTAAGGTGTATTAGAAAACCCACCTGTTAACGGAGGAATCCAGACGTATGGTAGTTAATGGTGCTCTCATGTTTTTCAAATCCCAAACCTAACAAAAATAATAATTGATCATAAATGCAACTATGTATGATCCAGGCTAGCTCAGACAATTTATACATATAACGAGGTACTGTATCTGTGGTACGATGGCCGGTAAATACGATATGCCTTCACTTGGACAAGCGGCGATCTATTTCTTCAATATATAAAGTTGCCTGACCTGTTTATTTATCAGTCCCATGTGAGAAGAGGACTTCCAATGAGGGTGTCGTTCTCTTAATGTGTTATTATTGTTTGTCAAAGTGTAGGTGCATTTGAATAGAAGGATAAATTGCAGAAACAATGGTATATTATAATTAATAATTAAAAAATATTGAATTTAACAGTTAGAACCGAGGGTTAACCATTTAAACAATAATAAGGCTGTCCATGCAGCGTATGGTTCAACATAAAACTAAAGTTTAGTTCTTTTTCGATGAAACACTACAGGATTTAATATACCAGAGCATACATGCAACATTTACGGCTAAAAACAAATGACTGGACAAAACGACAATGAGTATTTATCGCCTATACCCAGTATTAACTTTATGAAGACTGATTGGGAATGCCAATTAATGCAAAAATCTGTCGTCATTCGCGGCATCCGTGACATCACTTGCAACCGGTCTAAGCTTGTAACTTAAGAGAAACAATGGTTTACGCTTTTTCAATTAAATATTGTTAAACCTACGAAGCGGAGGACTAGCTGCGATGATCTGGTTTGGAATACGCAATTACACGCGCTGATTAAATAACCACACTTAAGGTGGCTCCCTACTGTTTTTCGTCAAGAGGAAAAACAACGGTGACCCCAATTTTTTATGTTAAACATTTTCAATTAGTAAAATAATTACAAACCCAACTTTTAAAAAAATCGCCAGTGTAGAAATTTTTTAATTGCAAAAAACACGTCTTATTAAATTTTTAAAAATCTACACTGGTGATTTTTTTAAAACGTTGGCTTCATAATTATTTTCACTAATCGAAAACGTTTAACAAAATAGAAAATGGGGGTCATCGTTTTTTTCGAGTTAAATTAGTTTAAAGCCATGGTTACCATAGGTTGGGTAGTGACACCATTTTTGGTAAAAATTTCATACTCTTCGTGTAGTATTTTCTATAGCTCAGATACTATTTGATTTTCAACAAGTAACAATTGTTAAAAAATTCCGCCCTAAATCGTAAATTTTCCAGTTGCCAAAAACAGTAGGGAGCCACCTAAAGACAAAATTTAGTCACATTGTCGTAAAACATTTGGTATATAATATAGTATCAAGTTTCAAGATACAAAAATTTCCAACCAACCTTGACTGTGCGATCATCACTTCCACTCACGACAACATCTTGATCAGTGAATACGGCCGAAGTTACAGTACTAAAAGTAAGAAACAGAGTTGATATGATTACTTGTGCAGTTTTCCATGTTTGCACTAACTTCTGAGAACCTTGAAGAAGGTTGGAAGAACTCTCAAGCACTCTCAACATTCGTAGTAATTTCATGATCGATAGTAGATGACAGGTTTTCCTTGCAATAATTTAGTTCAATGAGTTTTGTTTGGTTAACTCAGCGTTAGCGATCGTGTAATCATCCCCCTCCCCCCGTACGATCCCCTACGCGTACATATATAGTAAACTATGAGGTCTATGTTAGTTTACGTTCGTCACTGTAGCTTTTTCGGGTTAAAATAGGAAACTTGCACTAAGAGGAGTGATGTTTCAGAAAACATGTCGGAGTTTTGGTAGAGAAAACGATGACATTGTAGCCGGTCAAGTGACTGAACTGAAATGTTTAATACATATATAAAAAATCGTCTCGAAAACAAACACTTTTTTAAACAATTTACACACGAAAAGTTTACACCTTTGTTCAGTGAGCTCATTGGCTTTGTTCAGGCCGCCAAAGGTTTTGAGGTTTTGGCAAAAGATATTGCGTTCGAAAAATATTTCGTTCACGCCTAGCCAAAACTTTTGTATTAGTCACCATTTAAAATATTGCCGTTCTCTCTTAGTTAAGTAAGTAGTTTGAAAACCAACATTTCAGAATATAAATAAAACACCACTTAGTGTCATGGACGGAGGTGCAGGGGGTGCACACCCCCCAAAAAGGTTTTCCCACCCCCACCTAGATAAATTCCCTCCCCCCCTAAAAAAAATATAAATTTAAATGCTCATTGGGATAAATGACAGTAGTGTGATTGAAATAAAGATTTCGAACTATGTAAGACTTTTAAAAACAAGTATTTTGAACTAAATAAGACCAAAAATGTCAAAATTTTCCTCAGAGCAAAATCTGAAAATCCGTCTATGCTCAGTATGTTTTGCTAGTGTATCCATATATCTACTATAGTGCAAGTCGCCTATTATAAAAACAACTCATGGAGTCGGATTTTGTATCTGTGATAGACTGGCAGTGCATGCTATACTTGACCTCACTGCAAACTCGGGTGACGTTTTTTCCCAGTCTCTGCATCTAGTTTGCACTCGCGGTAGTCAGATGTGGCGTGATTTTCTCGCTCATGCGTGTGATTTAATACGTGCATATCTTTTCTCAAATTCAGGCTTTCATTGATGTTTCCTATATAAAATGTTAAAATGGCCTGTGTCCCAATTTCTAGTACAACGCACTGCTAATGTAACTGGCTACACATATGTATATATAAAAAGCAAAAATACAAGAATAAACAAACTTTGTATGTCCTTGAAAAACACTGACGGAATGCAACGAAGGTGTTCTAAAATCCCATAAACGAAATGTCGAGTCGTGAGATGCCGTCACGATAAGATCTTGACTACGATGAGAACACGTGTGAGTTAATTCGTCGTCATGACCTAAGAAAAGCAAAATAATTCTTCAAAATACCCAAATCCCCTTTTCTACACTTTCGAATTTATTTAGTACTTTTCCTCAACAATGTCGAACTGAACAGAAATTGCGTTGCCCATGCAAACGAAGTTTGGCATCGCTTTATATTCACGCACTGTGCGTGAGTTTGTTACTCTGTTGGTTTGTTCAGGATCATATAGATACGCCTCATTATTCATTCAAAAATAGTAAGTCTTCGCGTTTGTGGTGCTCTTGTTTTGCATGCTCCAGGGCACCGCAGTGTAGTATTTATGTTTGGTTCGAAAAAGTAATGGCAACTACGAGTACAAATTGTGCCAAAAATAATAAATACTGATACCTGTAAGGGTTTGTATAACTGTACTTTGTTCAGCATCCCAAAGTTTGGCTGTGTTATCCCATGATGCTGTGACCACTCTTTTTCCATCCGGTAACCAATCAACAGCCATTACAGCACCTTCATAAATATTAACAGGAATATGTTAAAACGCTTCTTCTACATTTCAGCGATAGCCCTGCGAGTCTTGGGCTGGTCAAGATAATTATGGTACTGTACATTTACACTGTTTACATTGCAACAAGGCTTGGCTTAGGACAGGCCTAGGCCAATGATCGCAAATGGGCCCAGATTTTCTGGCCTACGTCAGGCCATCAGATTAGTCCCCGTAACGCAGGGGGTGTTTTGCTCCTCCGAGACGAAAAACATCGTCTGCAGACCCGAGAGAGAATTCCAACAGAAAATGGTAGCCCGCGGGACATTTACGCGTGAATATATATCAAAGACATAGATGAAGGCTATATTCGAAAAAAATCGGTAGATTTTTAGTAAACGAGGAATTTCGCTGGTCACTTATATACAGTACGACTGCATTACGTCATTGAAATATGATTCTATCTCGGGTCCGCAGACGGTATTGTTGTCGAAACAAATTTGCTTCCCAGAAACAAACTACTTTTCAACTTAATTAACAATCATATCACTGATGGTAAGAACATGCATTGAGTCAATCACCGATGTGAGTTTTGTTCTGGAAACAATTTTTTGTTTCCTGGTTTGCCCTACAGTAGGTTTGCCCAGGGCTTTACAATACATAAATAATAGAATACATACAGAAGCACGTTTATATAATAACTACTGTACAGTGAAACACGCAATTTGCATGATTGGTCAAATCCGTGCAGGATCAGACAACCCTGCACGGAAAATTTAAATGCCTGCGCGCGGGCTTTTGAAAATGTCGGACAATGAAAACATGTGAAGCTAACAGTACATTAAACGACTTACAAACTCTGTCTCTGATTGGTTAGTGTGGGAATTTCACATTTCATCAATAATTTAACAACGTTGAGCGTTGTTTGACTGTAGTTATTTTATAAATTATATTTTCGTGCAGGATAGTGTCATCCATCTATACTTGGGATGTTGCTCGGCTTTCGGAAAGCGTAAGAAAACACTCGACTGTGGCTTGTGTATTTTTACCATATATATCTTATACACACTAGATAGTGCATCTAATTATTCTGCAATTCAAAAATTGAAGCCGTGATTGCAGTCTCAGGTCGTTCCCACGAAATGAGAAGATTCGTATGTTTTCTATTTTTTAAACAGGGAACTTAAACATTAAGTTAACCCTATTCCAAATACGTTTTTAAACTATTCAAATGATGAAAGTTGTTGCTGTTTTTAAGCGTTTATTACCAAGTGGGAACGACCAACATGGCCGCCATCTATTCAAATGGGGGTAACCGCTGGAATATTCTTGGCTTCAATTTTACTAAAAGAGATGCGCTATCTAGTGTATATAAGATATCTATGATTTTTACGCTTTCTGAATGGATGACGCTATCTGCACGGAAAACCATTTGGTATTCCTTTATTCCATACAGGGCAGCCGGTTACCTGTGTGTGCTTTCAAGAGAGTGCCAGGAGTTTTGAGAATGAAAGGACGATGCCGTCCATCAGCTGAATCACAAGCTCCTTGGGAATAAAATGAATATCAAACTCTGTAATTATGGTGGTTTTCCCAAACAAAATTAAGCTAACAGGTTTTCATGATTTTGTGATTTTGTCACGGCCTAGCGGATTTACCACATCTTAAGCTCCCTATTAGCAATCTATCTGATCTATTAAGTGAAACATACAGTACCGTCTTCCAGTTCTTCATCAGTTCCGTCATTTTCATCATGGGACCACTATACACATGTTAAAAAAGTAGAAAAGATAATTTAATAATGTTGCTTTTAAATGAAGCACACATTCACCTAGGAGAACGTAGGCGAGTTGTGTATTTGATTTACACAGTTCAACTCAAGTTGTAAGCAGGTTGAATGCGAGAGTTTTAGGCGAAAGTTGTGTTGTGTATAAACTAGCCTTTAGACGGATGATCTAACCATGCACTGAACTACTGGAGACTCTGCATTGGTGAGCAAGGGAAGCAAGGGTCTATAATGTGGATTTTGAGCTACGGACCGCATCACATAGTCACGCACCATATATAATCTATCAAGATATGATGGTCTGGAAATTATGTTAATTTGTGTACGGACACGGTGATTGCTCTCATTGTATTTTCGTATAATGAGGTAATCGCCCAATTGGGACAGCTGACTGAGATGAAACAAAAGATTTGTGCACGCGTGGTGAGGTACAGTTCAACATCAAACAAAGCCCTTCTATTTTGTGAAGTTTGCCGGGCTTCCAGACCATTATATCTTGACAGATTATGCATGCACGAACGTAATTTAAGGCCCACAACTGCGTCGCGCAGTCTCATTAAACATTCATGCAGAACCGATATAAGAGTGGCGACCATCCACCCATTCAACGTTTCTGGGCTACTTGTGGTGATTTTACATTTCTAACACTAACTCGTCCAGACCAACATATATCATTCAGTAAAATAGAAGAACTAACATCAGGTGAGCTGCCACTTGGTGATCCTTTCTTAGCAAACAGTTCAACAATTGAAGATGGCAATCTCCAAATATGACTTGATTCATCACCAGAACCTATCAACAAATAAAAAATTATTTAGTCATATAATATTGGTTTAACTTAAAGTGTATGAAATAAGGGGGCTTATTTCATTAAAATCTGGTTATACGGTCACCTCTGTATTGTACAGACACCACTTATTTTTGTCCCGGCATAACGCCGAAAGGTGAAAACATTTCCTGCTAAAGACACACCGTTAAAACGGTCAAATTTTTTATGACCCGTTCTTGATCGGTACTTTTTCGTACTGACTACGAATGATTGCTAGTTTTGGAATACATCCTTTAGACTAATAGAAAAGAATTTTACAACTTACCAGTACACACAATAGGTTCATTTGGGTGAAATTTGATGGAATTCACTATTAAAACAATTGAGAAACATTTTTGTTTATCAAATTATCAAGCTTACTCTACAACAACATTAACCTGCAAACACTGGAAAAAATAGTGAAATCCATTCTATAGAAATCATATTTGCATCACAAATCCACATTATATCCGCAGTATGGAAATTGAACGAATGGGATTTTGAATAACATTTTCCATACTGAGTGAAATACATAAATGTACTAGTCTTATACCTGATCCAACATGGCCAGCATATTTCAAATGACACTGTCCGGAATCAATGCACCACAATCTGGCAAAATGGTCTAAACATTGAAAATATTTAAACATAAATATTTCAGTTCAGTAAAGAAAAAAACTGGTAGAAATTAACCAATCAGTATGTCAAGCAACGGAAAGGAATTAGAGTGTAATCGATTTTTATTAGTATATTATCATACTGTCTGTAAAGTAATTCCCAAAGTCGCAGTGCAGAACAAATTATAGTATGTTATCATACAGCATTGTTATCTTATCAATATATAAGACTTAGTATATACAGTTAGAAAAACATATGCACGAGTGATTGTTTCATAACTGCACGAGTACCCAAGGACTATCAAACCGAGTGCGGTTCTTTCTCAAATTATACGATAATTTTGCTATTATACTAATATAATGGCAAAATTTAATGAGATTAGAAGATGAAGGGATCAGAATGGCTCTCTCCTGTCGGAGGGAAGAACGTGGGAACGAGTTGGAATACTTCGGTGTCAATAACACGACAAACTCTGAGATCCCAAGGATAGTGCAGTGATTACCCCCACAGGGTATAATGTCGTTATGTTTCGTGGAAACCCCTCTCTCCAATGTCTGATAAATACATTATTGGTACATAAATCAGCATACCAGCTGAAGCAGTTCCTAACACAGTTGAAACATGTTTTGACGTGCTCACTTCCCAAACACCATCTTTATGTCCTTCGTACGTTTGAAAATAATGACATTCCATGCTTTGAGCCTGGCCTGGAGTCTTGAAACTCGACACGAACTAGAATAACAACAACAAACTGCACGTTAATTTGCACATAAAGAAGTTATCTTTACAATTTGAAAATTGATCCCACACTCAATTCATGCAACATTCAAAAATACATAAATGTCCAAAAAACTATAGAAGAGGAACAATTATTGAAAACAGGATCGCAAGAACTCAGATAATAGAGAGATTCGGATTTGATTTCCACTCGGATGTGATGGATATCTGTATATCCAATTAACCAATCAGATCGTACTAAGCCAGTGAGAGGTAGTGGTACTGTAGTTGTAGTGGAAGTCAAATCTGAACCCCTCTAATGAAACATTGAAATCGAGAGGACCCGATACTACTGCTTGTATGTTAGGTTCGTTTACCGGAAAATGTTAATTTGACTTAGAATTTTCTGCTTGTGAAGTACCAACTGTTGCATAGTTCATGATTCTATCGGTCTTCTTTCATGCTATTAAACATGTTCGCAATAGGCACTTCATAGCTTTTTGTCCTGAATCAAAATTACTGGTTCTCATAAGTAGATTGTGACACATATTAAGTAATATAGAGAGGCGAAGTCTTATGATTGATGTTGTTGAAAACATTCCTATTCTTAAATAATCTAAATACATGAACGTGTTATTTGAACTTCAACAGTTTGTAAATGAGCAGGCTCTTTCCTTTGTCAGTGCTTTCTTCAATAATTATTAATGAGAATAAGAAATATAATTGTAACTATACTATAACAAGGCACTGACTCATAGACGGATTTAATTTGGGGGGCGGGGGGTTAGGGGGGTTAAACCCCCCACCCCCAGAATCTCTCTAACCCCTCCAATAAAATGTTCAACCCCACCAAAATTTCGTGTGTGAAAGGCTTTAACCCAAACGCCTAACCACTGCCGAAGCACTGAGTGGTGCCGCTTGCACCCCACCAGAAATTTTTCTACCCCTCCTTTTGAATAAATGAAAATCCGCCCTTGCACTGACTGCTGTCCTTTGATTTGGTAATACACATTGTCATTACTGTTTATTGCACTCTTGCAATGGTCTCGTTTCCATGTTCGCCTGTTCTACCCTAACACGCACACATGACAGTAATACAGTATCCTCACCAGGGTAACCAGGGGTCATTAAAATGGGTACCGCTGGGACCGATGGTCGCAGGCACATTTCAAAAACAACTTTCTTGCAGGCACATTCATTTTGTAAAACTTTTGAAACTAGAAGTTATAAAAAAATTTTATAATTCTTGTTTTATTATATATTTTACTATCTGTTACTATTAGTCTATTAAAATCTTTGTTGATAGGGACACTGACAAGTTAAAATTTCTTGAGAATAACTACCAGTGCACGGTGCACATGCATAATTGTCAGTCTGATGCTCTGAGCTTAAAATTATCGATTTCTTGGGCAAAAAATATATAAAGCCATAACTCATAAGCCAGCCTACTATCACGTCTATAGTAACTCATCACGTCGTGATTTCGCATGTTGCATGAAGGCAACATTTTCAAATAATTTCTGTGGTCGCAGGCACGCAAAAAAGTTAACGAACCCTGATTCTCACTTTCACGAACGAATATATTTCTCCTTGATCTCTACCACACTAATCGCTAGCCTATCTACACGGTCGCGTAAAAATCTCACAGCTTATCAACAAAATGTGTTCGCACTGCTTGTTTACAAGTTATTATCATTTTGTAACAAGGTTGATGAGACCAAGAGACTCGCAACAAGTTGTTCCAACAAGTCTGGTATCCCCTGCACGTAACACGTTGTTAACAAAGTGATGACAATAAGCTCGTGGCAACTGTATTAATCTTGTTGGAACAACTTGCAGAAAGTCTGTTACTGTCATCAGTAACTTTGTAACAAGGTGAAAACAACTTGTTTCACACTTATCACAAAACTGCAGTACGAACACATTCTGATATCGGATTGACAACAACATTGTTCCAACTAAACTTGTTTGCAAAGCTGTAACAACGTGCGCCTTTTTACGTGTATACCACTGACACTATTGTGTGCGAAACATGAGGATACAACCAGGGACGCCGGAACGATGTGAAGGCAAGGGGGGCATGATATATACTAAGAGATGTTTGCAAAACATAGGGAGTTGAACTTCGCCTAATCATGTTTTCTATTTATTGGATGATAGGGGTGTGAGGGGGTTCTCCGCCAGGCGATTGTGCTATTCTTGAAGCTCGATGACTGCATTTCTTGCGTTTTCTGAAGCAAATTCGTAAAAGAATTGCACTAACATTTCTGACAATTCGCTAATTCGCTAAGGCAATCCTTTAAATTGAAAGGGCACCTTTGCCCCTCCTGGTAAAGGGCAACAGGGGCGGCTGCCCCTCCTGCCCCCCAGTTCCGGCGTCCCTGGATATAACCCACGTAAATAATTGCTGCCGAGCGTAGCGAGGCAGCTCCCTATTCTTGACGTTACATGACGTTCTTGCTTTTTCGTGCCCAGTCCCCGGCCGAGTTATATTGGGGAAACATACTCAATCCATGTCAGTCCGTCGGATGTGAGATTTTGCTTTTCGTGCCCAGTCCCCGGCCGAGTTATATTGGGAAACATACTCAATCCATGTCAGTCCGTCGGATGTGAAGATTTTTCGCAACTAATTGTCGTCAGCGCTCGAGCATTCGACGACTCTTTGTTTCACTATTCGATTTTGATTTGTATTGCGCTCGCATGATTCTTCTCAGGATTACAGTTTAGTACGAGCTTATTTACATGCAGTATGTTGATTTTAACGATGCAAAGGATCGACAATATTTTCAATAATTCAGGTAATTCGATTTCAGTTTAATACCTTGTTATTTACATGCAGTATGTTGGATTTTCACGATGCAAACGATCGACAATATTTTGAATATTTCCGGTAAGGATAGCTTTATTTCTTTCTTTCTGAATTCTGGTGATATACATGAAGACATTTATATTTAGATTTGCTGTTTAGTGTTCGATATAGAGGCATTGAAACAAATATGATTTCATGAATTTGCAGTTCTAATAAGCCCACTGATTGTCTTTATATTCATACAAGGAGTCAAGATGTACTTTTAGTTTATCTATTTGTGTGGCGAATGGCGATGTGCCAAGGACGCATTTATATTTAGATTTGCTGTTTAGTGTTCGATATAGAGGCATTGAAACCAATATGATTTCATCAATTTTCAGTTCTAATAAGCCCACTGATTGTCTTATATTATACAAGGACTTGTAATATTCCCTGGTGCTGTAGAGAGTGTTGTGGAGTTATGGTGCACTCAAATGTGTGTATGGCTTTGTGTATACAGTAGTGCGAGTAGATACAGGTTTATACAATCATTGTGTAATGTGCTTCACTGTTGTTTTATATCCACGGCGAACATTTATTGTATGGTTCTCATTACTAACAACCGGTGTCTCATATTACATCACAAAGCTTTTTGCGCGGATTATATTTCGCACATTACTAAAATTCGCGCAACCCAGCGCTGCGCGAATTCTAGTACTGACCAAATTTTTATATAAGTAAGGTACTAAGGTATATGAAATTGTAGCAACAAGTCATGTGATGCAAGTTTTTAATGATTTATATCCAGGTTTATTAGCATAGCATGACCAGTTGCCGTGGCTAGCTTGTCACTGAATACTGTACAAAGACATATTGCCATATATATCAACAATGATATCATAATACGTGAATAAATCATTGGACATGTAGAGTTTAGTTTAATAATTGCTAGCTTCACCATTAACAGTATAATTATACATACAAAAGCAAGAAGTTATAAGCATTGAAGGGATTCATATAAAAACCCCCATACCAAGAAAGTAGGATTAAAATCTTAGCTGAACTTCGACTTTGTGCAAGGTGTTTGATATTCAAATTGCACTTTTCGGTCTTTTCCTGCATCCTGAACAGGCGTATTATATTAGCAATCTCGTACCCAGAGTATGCCCGTTCGCAAGTTTGGTCATGCCCAGCCAGTGTGCCCAGCACCTAACCTGCGAACGGGCATACTCTGGGCTGTTTACATGATGGAAGTTGGCATGGGATGATTTTGATGTATTGAAATAAGTCACTAGAATAAACAAAAGTTCAAATGCTGGCTAACCGAACTCAAATGTTGTAGAGAAAATCATGTAGTTCAAGATTTTTATAGCTTTTTGAACAACCTTTCGTTTACAGTTGACTATAATCCATCTCTAGAAAATAAAGTTTTTCACAAAATCATCGCGCCTTATATCTCGTCCTGGCAAAGCGGTTTAAGCGAGATCTGTATAAATAGCCATTATTCAACAAATTGCGTATGCTCCCTGTCTTTGATCCCTTGGGGGTGAGGCAGCACTTTCCTTGCGATAGTAACTTCTAGTAATTCTTAGTAATTTACAATTTCTATATGCGGTGTGTACTGTACTAGAGTTCAAGTTCAAAAACAAACTGGAGACTGTACAATTCATCTACTTAGCATGATTGCATTACTGCTCAAAATTAACATTATGAAAAACACATTCTGAGCGTTATTTCTTAGACTTCCTGCTGGCAGGG
>CACRXK020000219.1:0-57834 GCA_902702795.2 Paramuricea clavata | reverse complement strand
ATAGAGACCCTGTGTGTGAGTGTGATTTAAAAATGGTAAGATACTGTACTCAGGCAAATTTGGCCTAGTGTTGGGCTGTATGTCAGGCACAGTGGCGGCATCAAGGGGGGGCAAGGGGGGGGGCAAATGTCCCCCCAAATTATTTTTTGCCCCCCCCCCCTCAAAAAAAAATATTAGGCTACACAAGCGTTTTGTCATTATCGGAAAATGTATGGCTTATAAGTTGTCATTACTCATTAGTGAATGCGCATATACATGAAACTGTTTTTTACAGTTTCAATATTAGTTTGTAAATCTCTGAATGTTAAAACTTGCCAATACTCCAATAATACGTTTCAAAAAAGACAAAAAAGCTTTAGTTTTGCAGAGTTAAATTCTCAAACGTGTAAGGCACTAATAAGATGAAAGTATCACGAAATTATTTGAATAAACCACATCGCATATATGGGGGGCGAATATCCTAAAGGGGGGCGATATTCCTAGGGTATTCGCCACATCCCCCCTGGGGGGCGATATTCCTAGTATATTCGCCCCGGGGGCGATATTCTTAGGAATAATGCCCCCATTTTGAGGGGGAGGGCGAATCTCCTGGGGGGGGGGGCGACCTTTTTAAAAATTTTATCTTGCCCCCCCCAAATATGAGTTTGCCCCACAAATGCCCCCCAAATTCGGAGGCTTGGCGCCGCCACTGGTCAGGCAAAGCAGTTGAAGCCATCTGAGGTAAAATGGAAAAGTTCAGAAATTTCATAGCAGATTGATTGGTATAACCATGCCCTTTTGTCAGGCAAGAAGAACTCACACTCCCCTAATAAGTGCAGTTGAGTTGCGCCCCTGTGTATGAAAGGCAAAATTTTGAATTTTTTTGGGTTGTATTCACATTTTTGGCAAGTACCTGTACCTTAATATTGTTGGTTCTGGCATGCCTTGATCAGCACCTTTTTTGAGACCTAAACAAGTACAGAATTATACCACATTAGTCTACAATCTAAAACCCTATTACTAGGTATAACCCTTTGATCCTGGGGGCTGTTATCTAAAAGCCGGTTAGCTTATAATAACCCAAGGTAACTTAAAGTTCAAAGCAAACTTCCAAACAGCTTGTTTATAAATAATTCTTCAGAAATCTTGGAAAAATTTCTTCAGAAATCTTGTGTGGATCAATTAATGAGAGTTTTCTTTTCTTAAGTTTTAAAACAAACAGAACCCAGGGTTAGCGCTAATCCAGCTTTGAACAATCAGCCCCAGATTGTTAAGCAAACTTGACAAATTAGTGGCAATATGCACCCAATGCATCTTACTCAGTCTATAAATGCCAGGCAATTTGATATGGCAGAGTCTTGGGCATTACCATTAATAGGTTATTTGTTTCAAAAAAGATCCACACAGCTGCTGGAGAAAACTGCTGCTTACTGGAGAGGGAGGCAGAGGGAATTCTCTTCTAACAATACTTATAGTGCAATAAACTAAGTTGTTCAAAGCAAGGATGGGGTTTTAATTCCCTCTATGGGGGAAGTGTGGATGTTTTCTGGAATGACAATGTGCACGTAGAACCACAAAAGCCCAGTTTATATAAGATTAGTCTGGATGAATTGTTGCAAAAACAAGAACAATTTGCATATTTGAACAATATAACAATTTGCTACCTATACACAAAGTTGTGTATATGCACACATTCAAGGGTGGGTAGTAGCGAAGTAGTTGTAGTTCGCTACTGTAGCAAACTACAATTTTCAAGTAGCCAGTAGTTTTTGACTACTTTTTTAAAACAGTAGCTGTAGTTATAGCGAACTACATTTTACCTAAAAGTAGCCAAGAAGTTGGCTACTTTTCAAACAGTGAATCGCTATTCGCTACTTTTTTAAATTGTTAGTAACTTGATAGAATAGCATGATATTGAGACACAGTCTGCTTAAAATCAATACTCAATAGTCAATTTGCATGCCTGAACACTGCAGTGCTTTCAAAAATGTTGCTTTGTGTTTACTGTTGTTACTCGTAAATCGATTTGTTATAGGTTACATTCCAGCCTGAGTTAATAGATGCTCCAAATACAGTAAAACTAAAAATATAGAGTAGCGAAATAGTTCGCTACATTTTTTAAGCAGTAGCTGTAGTCAGTAGCAAACTACCTTTCTTTAAAAGTAGCAGTAGTTGTAGCTGACTACATATTTTTGAAGTAGCTGTAGTTATAGCAAACTACAAAAAATTTGTAGTCAACCCACCCTTGCACATGCACATTGGATAGCTTGTCTTACATAAGTTGTGTTCAAATTCTAAAAATTAGTTATATGTCACAGGATCGAGAATTTCAATATTGCTTATATTGACTTTCTTCAGATCTCTAGGAAACAATGCATATTTTGTATTAGGAAAAGGGAATAAATTATTAAGCCAAAATTAACCCATTGAGTTGCATTGCACCCTACTTTAGTATTTTACCCTCTCTAACAGCAGACAATTTTACTTGTCAAGGGGAGAGCGCTGGCGCTTAATGGGTTAACTAGACACATGGGCAGATAAGCCAGTTAACCTATTAAGCGCCAGCGCTCTCCCCTTGACAAGTAATATCGTCTGGCGTTACACAGAGTAAAATACTAAAGTAGGGTACATCACGGTGCATCGCCACTCAATGGGTTAAAGATCATAGGGAACAGGGGAGCATGTAAATAGTAATTGACCAGGTAATTGGGGAACAAAGGAAAAATTTCCTTCAGACCTAGATTACTTTTAGAACTTTCAAACAAGGGGGAAGAATTGAAAAAACGTTTGTTGACTGTCATCAAAATTTGAACAAGCACAGATTTATGGGAATATGGCATCCAATCAATAGTTGCAACTCTCATCAATTTACTTTTATGACCAAAACTCTCTCCTTGATGATTAAAAATATCTGGCATTAGACAGAGTAAAATAATAAAGTAGCTAGGGCATGTGAGGAAGATATAGTGATTAACCCAATGCAGAGCACCAGTGCTCTCCCCTTGATGAGTAAAATTGTCTGGTGTTATATCTATTAACTGTGGTTATATAGAGTAAAACAATCTGGTATTATATAAACAGAGTAAAATAATAAAGCACTAGGGTGCATAACCGTGCATTGAGGCACAAAAATTATGCAACTCAAATACTCAATGGGTTATAATTTATAGCTGGAAGCACAAGCTAGAACTTTATGGTTTAGGTGCATGATTACGAAGGATCGAAGATAATAACCCCATATTGCCCATATCACAGACTCTTTCTCGTTTTAACATGCATCGTATACTAGCTAAAATCACATTTATACATTACATGTACATGTGATGTGCGCACATGGCTTTCAAGATGAAGACACATGTATGCTCATTATCCTAACTTTATTTCGTATACCTAAATATATTATGACAGGAATAAATCCATAATAAAATGAGGTTTTTGCTCCCGACAAAACAACTTGAATTCTCTTCTTCGTCTCTTTATTCCAACCAACCATTTTGAGAAACTTCTATGGTCAATAACTATTCACTTCGTCTCTTAATTCCAGAGATAGTGCACCCCCGTGAATAGCTAACAATGTATATATATTTTGATAATGTACATTATTTTGCAGGGGGGAAGGTCACCCTATGTTTTGCAATTGTTTTGCAATATATAATTTGTCACAAAAATTACAAAATTGTCAATAGCGTCAATAGTAGATGATATTTCAGTATCAGACAGTGTTCTTCACGCGGAAGTACAAGATGTCTATTGTACTAAAGATTGTCTCTTCGGTTCTGAATTTATTTCGTGTAAATGGTGAAATAAATTATGTTTCACTGGCACTTGTAGCTGGTCTATTATCCTTAATACTTGTCTGGTTTGCTATAAAGAAACTCACCTCCAAGAAAGGTCGGAACCCGTTTGCGCAAGACACGCGTCGACCTCCCGAACCACTGGAAACAGACTTAAAAGCGAGGGATAAAGTTCTAAAGAATGGATTTGTTGCAAAGAAAGTGCCAGACAATTTAGATGTGATTTTTATTGGTAGTGGAATAGGTAGTCTGAGTTGTGCTGCAATGTTGGCCAAGGCTGGCAAAAAAGTTCTGGTACTTGAGCAACATGATCAGGCTGGGGGATGTTGTCATACGTTTTATGAGAAAGGTATTTTTTCATTTTACTTCAGATACTCAACCTTGTATCCAGGATTCAAATGCCCAACCAAGCTGTACTGTAGTCACTGTGCACAAGGTGTAGGGGCAGCTATTTCCAGGGGCGTAGAAAGCAAAAAAATGGGGGGGCACCGGTTTCGAGGGGCACTTTGAGTGAAAAGGGCACCTGAAAAATTTTTCAACAATAGACGGTCAACTCAAAACATTTTCCAGACATATTGTTATATTCGCCAACAGACAAAAAATTTTCTGGACATATAATTTTTTCTGAAAATACCAACATTTTTCCAGACATACCAAAATACTAAAATAAATGCAATCATAAATCAAAGGCCATTGAGGCAAAAATGCAATCTGAATGACATTTTTTCACAAAGGCAAAGGGTACTTTGACACCAGAAAAAAGGCACTTTTGAAAACTTGGGCTGGGCTTGGCCCCCCGGTTCCTATGCCCCTGGCTATTTCTCCCATTGTCCAAATTGTCTTGGTGTCTAACCATTGAATAATCATTGGTATTAATTAATATATAGTTATGTATGAGTCAATTGTAACCTACACTCACCACACCCGTGGAAAGGTGGGGATTTGTTTTTGCCACTGTCCAAATACACACAAAATCCTAGCCTGCGTGGCAGGCCCTCAAATTTATGGGGGGCCTGATTTGCAGCGGGCAGGATTTTGGCGGGCTCCGGGGGAGGATTAAGGGCCTGCAGGAAAGCCCACCTTTCATGACTACACGCCGTTCAGATTGAATGCGATCACCTGATTGGTCAATACCAAGTCAGTGGAAAACCGTAGTATTTGTTGATTTCAATATTGTTGCTATCTAATCCTCGATCTGTCTTGAACATCGATCGTGGCTATTTTTTCTTATTCAGCAGCGATACAAAAGATGATCTCACTGGCCAGTCATCAGGAAATAGCACAGGATAATTGCAAACAATTAACGTGCATGGATATGTAAAATTGTAAATACTGATTCTGATGATGTACTATATAAAAGTATTAACTAAAGCTGAACATCGACGGTTTGAAAACGTGTGCAGGGCGTTCGTCACTGTGGTCCAGCCACTTTTCGTTTGTAGGGTTTCGAGTCACAATATTCCCATTCGGATGACCTAAAAGCACTTTTAATGATTTAAGCACAGTTAATTTAAGTGACGAACGCCCACGAACGCCCTTCACACGTTTTCAAACCGTCAATGTTGAGCTTACTTCGGTACATCGTCGGAATCAGTATTTACATCCACGTTGCCTGCAGTACTACTGTGCTATTTCTTGATGACTAGCCAGTGAGATCATCTTTTGTATTGCTGCTGAACAAGCACTGTACTTTTACGCATAGATTTCGATTCAGTTCTAGACATACTACCCGGAAAACATCGCGGAGAACAAACGCAATTTGATTCAGTTTGGTTGAATGGACTAGCGCCACGGTCAGCGTGTCAGGAATTAACAGTTTACGCTTTCCTGATGTTTCTACATCTTTGAGCTGGTAATGGTGTTGAAACTTCTCGTGTAGTACAGTTACATATAGGATATTAACAAAAGCCAACTTTCTCACATATTAAATCTGAGAGCACAATTCCGAAAGATTGTTTTCTTTCTGATGGTTTTTTGTGATGAATCATGAACAATTTTACTAAAATTGCCAAATTGCTGTTTAATTTAAAACAACATTTACAAAATCTGCAATATTGTATTAAATTGTATTATAGTATTGAGCGGTATTGAGTTTAATTCGCAATATTGTTTGATTGACATGTTTACGTGCAAGCGAATATTTTTAGAAGCCAATGAATTATGTTATGATCATGCTGGTTATGACTGGGGCGTGTAGTCATGGAAGGCGGGCTTTCCTGCAGGCCCTTAATCCTCCCCCGGAGCCCGCCAAAATCCTGCCCGCTGCAAATCAGGCCCCCCATAAATTTGAGGGCCTGCCACGCAGGCTAACAAAATCCCCATACCTGCTTCGTCAAAATTGCATGCATAATAATATATAAAACTTTAAAATTGATCATGGGCGGATTTACTGGGCGGGTGGGGTTAGGGGTGTGTGTGGTTAAACCCCCCTAGAGGGGTTAAACCCCCTATAATCTCTCTAACCCCTCTTATAAAGTGTTCAACAGAAATTTCACTTCACTCCTCCTATTTTGTCTGAAAGTGTTTAACCCTGACGCCAAGGGCGGATTTTCATATTTTTCTCGGGGTTGCAAAAAATTCAGGGGTGGTGGTGATGATCTGGTGCAGGGGCAAATGTGTGGTACCGATGAGCACGTGATCTTATTTTTTGTAAGATTTTAGTGTGTTTTACTTTTACGTTAATTTAATTGCTGCAAAAAAGCGTATATAGAAATATGTTAATATTAATATTTCTATCTTACTTAACGGTAATTTAATTTAGCGCATTTAAATTTTGGCAGGGACAGGGGGTGCACAATTTCTCTGAGTGGGGGGGGGGGAATTTGGGGGGATGCACACACCCAGAAAATCCGTCCTTACCTAACGCCTAACCCCTGCCGAATCTTGCTCAGTGGTGCCCTTGCACCCCACTAGAAATTTTTCCACCCCTCCTTTTAAAGAAATGAAAATCCGCCCTTGAAATTTATAGGTGGTGGCCGGGGGAAGGTAGTTGCCATGCTTGTCCCTAGTGTCTGCCACTCCCCCATTCATCAGTATGTACAACATTATACCCAGCAGGTCACCATTTACCAAATGAATCCTTGTACCCCCTTTAAACTTAACTAGTGATGTTTTACATTGTAAGGTTTTGAGTTTGACACTGGTATACATTATGTTGGTGAAATGGTTGGCAATACGGTTTCAAAGTTTCTGGTGGACCAGTTAACAGATGGTCAGCTTCAGTGGTCTCCACTTGACCCCATGTATGATGAGGTTGTGATTGGTTCATCACCTGAAGATGCAAAATCATTCCCCATTATGAGCAGCAAAGAAGATTATAAGAATGCTTTGCTTGAGAAATTTCCCAATGAGAAGAAGGCAATTGACAAATACTTTGACATGCTACAGGTGAATATATTTTGCAACAATGTACAAGTGATCGGACTAGGTGTTCCACAATAGGTACATGTGTGGGATACTAAGAAAATACGGGCACAGGATTTGGTATTCAAGTTTTGATTTAGACTATGTAACTATATGTTACCCTATGCCGGAGCGGTTTGAAAACAGTGCTGAAAAGTCATAATTAACCGTCATGTTCACACTACACTGGAGCGAAATTGTTTGAAAAGGACACTTTTTCCATAACGATTTGAGCACGGTTTCTAAACTAAGAGATGACAACGGAGCGCTTTGCAGCTTCATGTGAACACCAGCACCATCTTTATCTTTTTCACTATTTGAGCTTGTTTTGCGAAACCATACCGAAACTCTAACAACTTTGTGTGAACAGATGTAAAAGGTGTCATCATTATTTCGCTACGGTGTGGTGTGAACATAGTCTTAACCCATTAAGATGCATTGCGCCCTAACATGCCCTACTTTACTGTTCAGAGGACTGGACTTAATTTGCTTATCAAGGGGAGAGTGCTAGCACTCAATGGATTAATCAGACTATTTACCCATATGTATATAGTTAACACTGCCATTAAGTTGCATTGCACCCTAATGCACCTGACATTATTTTACTCTGTCTAACACTAGACAATGCTAGTGTTAGTCTCAGTGCTACCAATGCTCAATGGGTTAATAATGTTTGGGTTTTATTGTAGGTATAGCCATGATCCAATAATATAGTTGAGCGATTACATGTTCAAACAACCTGAAAAATACAGTTGAACCCTACTTTGCGACCACCCTATTAATCTATTCTTGGGTTTCACTATGGCATTATGCAGTGAATCTGACGGGGGTCAATCCCAAATGAATTGATGCTTTTGCTGTACTGGAGTGAGGAAATGATACAAAATTCCATGTATTTGCCACCAAACACAAGGCATCACTCTGATAACTGACTCACTCTGATAACTGTGTTTTGTTTTAGAGTTGTCCCCCGTCACTTCTGTGACGTCACATGAAACCCAAGAATTACGGTCACTAATTTTTGTCCCTAAAAAAACAACAATACATTTTATTATAAAGATACCCTAGCTGTTAATATGGCCAAATTTTTTGGCCTGTCCTTGGTAGTATTAACGAGGTTCCACCGTATAACAAGAATGTCAGCATTTGAAGTTGCTAACTTTGGTTTAATTAGTACTTATACTGACAGGGCTGTTCCGAGTGGTATCTGGTTGGGAGGGTGAATTCAAAAATTTGGGCCCCCTTCCTTTCTGGGGCCCCCCTCAAAATATTTTTCCAGAAAGCAAAAATTTTTCCGGGGGTCAACTTTTTTTTCTGAAAACAAAACGTCCCAAAATGTTTTTCCAAACACTACTTTGAGATAAAGGGGGTTAAAAATAGTTTTTCCAACCTTTTTAGACCTCAATTTTTCAAAAAATTCCTTATTATTTAACACGTTCTGCAATTCCAGCGTTCCGGGGGCCCCTCTGGGCAAGTTGGGCCCCCTTTCTTAACTTTTCTTTGGGGGGTGTTACAGCCCCCCCCCCCCCCAGTAGTTCTGGCCCTGCTTACTCAGACGAAGGGCCTTTCATTGAAACATTGAAGTTCTTATACTTTTCAGATAGTTGTAAGTGTATTTATTTATGAAACCTACTGAAAACGATTTATTTTAACAGAACCTTTTGACATCACAAAAATGAATGCCATTTTGTACCGTACATGGCGCTTATATATATATAAGCGCCATAGGACTATATATAGGTGCCATGGTACTGTACTACAAGACGCGTGAAATTAAAACTGCGCGAAAATATCGCATTTGGAGTGCGCGAATTTAAACGAAAAGCGAAAATAAATAAATGCTGGAGTGCTTGAAATTATATATACTCCAGATTCCCTTTTCTTAAAAGGCGTTGTTCGAGCATCCGAACGAAATGGAACACCGTTCCCAGAACGCGTCCTGGGATGCAAAATTGGATTCGTCCGAAACGCAAATCGAATGCATTCAAAACACACACACAGCACTATAGTCTGAACAGTTATGTACTTGTTTCAGTTGTTCGAGACATAAAGTTCTGACGAGTCGCGCGCTTTCATCTTGCAATACGTGACAATTTGGCATGAAAGTTCTGTGAGACAGGAGTGTATGCGATGATTTTTCTGCTATAATATGATTTCCCTTTATACAGAAATGTAGTAGAGCGAATGTTGGACAAGTTCTCTTGAAAATATTGCCAAGAATGCTGTGTCAATTTCTTATATCAACTGGCATCATCTATTGGGTAACAGATTATTTCAAATATTCTCAACGTAGTTTGGCTGACGTTATGGAAGAATTAACGGACAACAAGGATCTACGTGCAATTCTCTCGTATTGTTTCGGGGACTATGGTAGGTATTAAGCCTTGTTTGCACAAAGTATTTTCATTTACCCGAGACTTACTTGCACCTGAGAATTACCTGAGGCTCGACATGGTGGGTTGACCCTAAATACCTGGCTGAAGCGCGAGTCCTAGAAATGAGATCATTATACTGTATGCAATATGCATGCAAAAATGAGTTACCGGTATATAAAAATTTCGCTGAGACCAATATTAGAATCTCGTATGTTAATTCCTTCCCTCATGAAAATTGGTCTTGAGTTTATCAAAACGTGTTGACACTACAAGCCAAGCTGACCTGAGACTGGTCTAGGACTGACGTAAGACCTGAGCTTCAGGCCACCATCAAGTAGGTCCTTGACCAGTCTTAGGTCAGTCCAAGCGCGTTTACACTAGGCCAGTTGTTCAAAGCACGATTAGCGCTAACCCTGGGTTAAAATTTACCCAGCTGTTTTGGTTTGCGTATTCTGCACTTTGCACGATTTGTTCTATAACTTAATTACCGAATAAAACTTTTATTGATGAAGACAAGATTCTGGAAAAAATATTTCTAAGTATACATACATGGTGTTGGAAAATTTGCTTTGACGTTTTGCACTAACGTACCTGGGATTAAGCTAACCAGCTTTCGTACAACAAGCCCCAGGACTAATTGCTTTAAATCGAAAATGCTATTTAACAATTAGTCGCCGAAGGCGAGGTGATTACAAGCCTAATAGTATATTCAATGAGCCGAAGGCGAAGTGAATATATGCTTGTAATCACTGAGGCGACTATTTGTTTTCGTATAATTTCAGTACTGAAAAAGTTTTATCTAGTACTTAAAAAATTCATTAATAATTCACGAGGAAAATACAAAAGAAATGAATGTTTAATCAATGTTTGTAAATCGGATAAAGATTTGTCCTAATTTACATAAACTTCAGCTTTGATTTTCTCGGCTTAGACAATGTTTATTTTTAAGGTGGCTCGATATAGTTATGACGAAAACCCTGCTCAAGAATCGCGAACTCAAAACCGGGTGACCATTTTTACGCGCAGGTCGCGGAAACTGATTAACAAAATGACAGAACTTCCAAAATGACCTGACGTAAGCAGCTGCTCGCGCCATCTCACGTCATTTCGCGTGTTCTATATAGCGTTTTATGTCAATTGCTGACGTCATTAGAATTTTCCATTTTAGAAAAACAATGCGCTATATCTCTTTATTTTGTCTGGTGACCTATGTTCAAATTTTGCATGCTGTATTTCACCGCTAAAAACTTTCATTATACAAAAAATAAAAAAATTCTGTAATGCCAAAAAAATTTTACCGAAGAATATGACATTTTCGCATTTTCCAAAAAAATGGCATTACAGAATTTTTTTTATATTTTGCTAATTGTTAGCTTTTCGTCCAAGTAAAATAATGCAAGAAAAAAAATTGGGGGTCACCATGCTTCTTTTCCAACTATACGAGACGAAAGGCCATTTTGGAGTGTATTTTGTACACGTATGTCGTCATAGCAACGAACTATCTGTTACTAAAACTAATATAATTTGAAAGTAGAGATATCGAAATATTTAAAAAACCCAATATCTGCTGAATATATTCTAAAAATGCATAGTTTGAACATTTCAAAGTGTTGAACACCTGAATTTTTGAAAACTGTATCGAGCCACCTTAAAATTACTTCGCCAGTGAACTCATAAGATGGGTCATTTTTAAGTACTAGATAAAACATTCGCATCCGACCTGTATCTGATATACAAACCTTCGCCTTCGGCTCGAGTTTGTATATCAGATACAGATCGGCTGCTCATGTTTTATCTATAGTACATACAACTCATACACGTGTTTATTTTATGAACATAATTTGCATAAATAATTTACTTCCGTCTGATTTTTAGCCATTTTTTTGGGAAAAGCAATAGTTACAGTTACTGCTCAGAGCGGTCTGAGCGCAGTAACTATTACCTCAGAGTTACTGCTGAGGGAGCCAGTCAGAATGCTCAAAGGCCATTTTTCAATACTGAAAATATACTAAATTACAGTAAGCCCGCTGTCTAATTAAATAGAGCTTTCCCTTTACTGTACATGCCTTGTTTCCAGTTCAACCCCTTACCGTGTCGTACCAAAACGTACCGTATTACAGCTTTGATTCTTGAGCATGCACTTAGACAGAACTACCGGTAATGACTTTGACACAAAAGAAAACGCACAGTTTGTGTAGAGAACAGGTATAAGGTTGTTCTTATCATTTAATACTGCTAACAAACTCCTAGAAAGGGTTTTTCAAATTTTCAAATTCACTTCAGTGTCGGCCGCGGTGTGGATGCAGAAAACTGTCGTAACGGTTGTTAAGCCTCAAAAAGATTAAAAACATTTCAATGGCCCCACAACATTGACATCATTATAGATGTTCGATCGTCTCTGCAACCTTGAGTAGGAAGTGTGCACGTGTATTGTGGGATATCACAGGCTTTTCCATTTTTATTTCTCTTTTAAAGGCACTCCACCTAAAGACGCCTCTTTTGCTTTACATGCAACGCTTGTGCATCATTTTATGAAAGGAGGGTATTATCCCGTCGGAGGTGCCAGTGAGATAGCAATGAGATTTATTCCTGTCATTGAGAAAACCGGAGGCAGTGTTTTGGTTCGAGCTCCAGTTAAGGAAATATTGTTGGATGAAGAAAAAGGAAAAGTCCGAGGTATTTGTAAAATCCTTGCAAAGGGTTTGTCAGCCACGGTGTGGATATTGATGTTGTGGCTCTTATTAGCTTAAAACGTAAACAGAGAATTCCAATGTTTTGAGCCAAAACCCGTCATCAGGAGAATTAATTGTAAATCTCCTACTAACTGTTCTGACGAAGGATCTCGTGATCCTGCTTTTTTGAGGCCTTCAGGTGTGACGTCATATTACGCGACATCAAGAATTATCTGTAGGTTAACAGCCAATCAAAACAGTGATTGTATACTGGTAATGCATAATAATTAGCTAAGTCATATAAATTAAAATCGCCTTGTATGCTAATAAAACAATGTCAAACTACTTAAAGTCATACAACTACTATAAGATAACTGATATAGATATACCTAGCAGGAAAATAAAGCGACACTTGGAAGGACTCATAATCCATGAGCCAAATCTTTATTTTTCAGGCGTTCGTGTGGCTAAAAGTAGTGGTGATGTTGATATCTTTGCACCCCTGGTTGTATCTGGTGCTGGTGTGTATAACACGTTTGAAAAATTACTTCCACATCCAGTCGAAGAAAAAACATCGATGCTGAGTTCTGTCCGACACGGTTGTGGTGGAATATCCGTTTACGTTGGTTTCAATTTATCTAATGATGAACTGGAAGTAGTAAAGGGCAGAAATCGGTGGATCTTTTCGAACAACGAACTTGACCAATCGTTCGAAGAATATCGTAATATGTCTGTAGAAAGCGTTGGGGAACAAGATATCCCATTGTTGTTCCTATCATTTCCTTCAACAAAAGACCCAACATGGGATGACAGATTTCCTGGAAAGTCTACATGCGAAGTTGTCAGCTTGGCTTCTTATGATTGGTTTGCGAAATGGAAAGACGGGAAGGTCATGCACCGTGGTGAAGACTACGAGGAAATCAAACAACGTATTGGGAAGCGAATGTGGGAGCAAGTTTGTCGATTTCATCCTAACCTTAAAGATAAGGTCGAGTATTTCGATGTTGGTAGTCCGCTGTCAAACCAGTACTACATCGCAGCCTCACGTGGCGAGTTATACGGCGCTGACCATAATGTTGACAGGTTCTTCCCCCAAAGTGTTTTCAATTTACGAGCGGATACATCCATAAAAGGACTCTACCTTACTGGTCAGGATATTTTCTGCTGTGGTTTCTCTGGAGGTCTGTATGGGGGTGTAATATCTGCCTGCACTATCCTGCGAAGAAATCTTATCAATGATTTGTTGGCGTTAAGAAAGCAGTGTAAAAAACAACACTGATCGTGACACTATGTGAAATGCCCACTATATATCAATACTCAACAGAAACGGTAGTTGAGCAAAAAAGAAACAAATATAGTATCATTATGCATGACATTGATTTTGGAATTGGACGCAACGATTAAACATTTCATGTGATTTATGGATGTCACGGGCTGATGGAAAATATTTAAATGTTCAATGAAGTAATATATGATTTTATCTATTTGACATTATGGACCTGAATTTGAAATATATGACTGATTTTGAATATTCTGTGCTTGGTCATTTTGGGACGAGAACGGTACCCATTGTCTAGTGCTGTACTTCTCATATACTCAGGAAATTAATAGCAACGTAGTAGCTGGCTATATATTAATCTCTCCACAAAGGGTCTTCCTCAAGTGGTTTTAATCATTTTCATGTAGTTCAAACACAAACCACGACAGTCCAATTATATAAGACAATCTAGTCCTAGTAGTTCTGAGATCATTGTATGTATGAAAGAAAACGATTGTGTGTTTGACTGATTGATTGATTGATTGATTAGAAGGATGGAACACATGCAACTAAAGTATTAAACTATACATAGAATTGATTTCTAAACGCGTCATAAAGACATAAACACTGCCCTTGTTTAAGGAAACCATCATACAGGAGTTTCAGTCTTCCATGGCGTCACATATTGCTGACGGCTCTGAAACCGACAGCTTAGCCTGCGTAGCGACCAGCTCAGATCGAGTTATACATGCAGTAGTATAATTGCGACAATTCAAGACAAAACAAAATTTATATATAGTTTTAATAGATCATTAAATATTTTCATACAGCTACATATATATAGTTCCAGCTAAATATAACTTGAAGATGTGAAGACCAGCTCAACAAGTTACGTAGAAAATAATGTTCGTTTCCATCATCTCCACATCCTAAAAACAGAATTTAAAATCAGGTGAATTTTCTGCAAGTGTTTTCACGCAACTCAAACGTGATTGTTTCGGGCGACCCATGCATGTGTGATCATGGAACACAGTTAAAGTGCCTATGCAAGATTTTTTATGATTGAATTGCAAATTTCATTTAAAATCTTGTAACTTATTTTCTGAAACTTTGTTATCTTTCCTGTATGTCAAGATTTTCGACTTTGTTTGATATGCAAAATGACTTAAATGACGTCACACTGCATAACGATTTTTAGAAAGATAACATTTAGTTATATACTTTAAGAACAACTATCAAAGCTAGCATTTCGTCTGCAAATTTGAGTTAATCAGACAATTTTATCAAGCTAAAAACAATCTTCTGCAAATACACTATGCAGTGTGACGTCATGTAAGTCATATTTGCATGCCAAACAAAGTCCAATATCTTGATATACACGAAAGACATAGTAGTCCAGTCAAATCACTATAAGTACATGGTTCTGATCAAAGTAATCGCAATAGATTTGTTTTCAGTGGTAAAGTTGTTCTGATTAACATAATAAAACCCCCCAAAAATCCCTTCGGCGGAACATGGTGAAAATCGAGTTTTTCTTACTTCTACCAACAGAATACCATTGTGGACAGAATGTTGAAATTTTGAAATCATTTTTAGGCAAATGTAACCTACATTATTGGAAAGCTTAGAAAAAACTAAAATATAGATCATTAAACGGTTACCTTGCTTTGCTTATCCAGCCGAAGTTATACAAGATTTAAAATGCCATAAATTTGTATTTTGTGCAAATTTTGAGCTATTTTTCCAACTTTGGGCTAGAATAACGACAAACTGACCAGTAAATTGAATATAACGGTTTAATTGACCTTTATATAATTTTGTTTAAGCTTTCCAATAATGTAGGTTACATTTGCCTAAAAATGATTTCAAAATTTGAACATTCTGTCCACAATGGTTTTCTATAGGTAGAAGTAAGAAAAATTCGATTTTCACCATGTTCCACCGAAGGGATTTTTTTTTATTTTTAGTATGTTAATCAGGACACCCTCCCTCACATTTTACCACTGAAAAAAATTCTATTGCAAATTCTTTGACCTCTGGTCACAGAAAAAAAGTTACATTATGATTTTAAATGAAATTTGCAATTCAATCATAAAAAAATTCTTGCATAGGCACTTCAAGGTGGAAGTGTGCTATTCTTTGGCGAAGGAAAACCGACCCTCGAGGCGCTATAGAGAACCATATAAACTGAATAAATGTATAAATTTTACATTCGAAATTTTCATCTACAAAATCCTCAAAACCCGTGCGCTCATAATCGCCACAAGTGCCATTAAGGTCATCCTTTTTCTTCTCCAGTGAAGGTGTGAATTACTTCATTAAAAATAGTTAGGAAATTTTATTGGAGGTTGTTCCGCAACAATATTGGCTTATTTAAAGCGTAAACACATCAGTAGGCGTTTGAATTAAGTGAAATAATGAACCACAAAAAATCTACAGTGATAATCGTAAGATTCTTAAGATTATATAGTTAAGATAATATGGAGACGTCGGGACTGTACTGGTTAATTATAAAGGAACTAGCGTCTAGAACACAATGTCATTATGTTACATTATGTACATAATGTACAAAGCCTCGAACAGGTTTTTCTTCAAATCTCCTTGTAAATTGAACGATGTAGTGTGTCAGATATTCCAAACGAAGAGCCTTTGGTCCACTTTAATTTGTATTTGTTTATGCACCCAACCATTGAACGCCAAGAAGCGTGCACCATTTGAAAAGTCAAAAAATATTGTGAAAATTATTTTCGGACACAGAGCGGAAAGATGATAAAACAGCCAGCGTTCACTCCGCCCCTACCTTCGTTCTCATTCCTTTTCGTTCATGTATTTAAGCTCGTATTTATGTAATAAAATGTCCCCGCTGATTTAATATTTCAGGAACTGAAATCGATACCTCGTATGATTGGACTTTGAGATATATGAAAAGGTAGTATATTTCAAGCATTCTTATTGGTTAAATGTGGTCACGTTATCATTAAGCTATTTATCAAAGTGAGGAATTTGTGCGTCAATTTTGTCAGTATTAAAAAGTAGAAAAAGTTTTACATTCAAAAGACAAAAAGATGACTCGAATTTCAAGGAGAACGTCGACGTTTCGAGCGAAGGCCCTTCGTTGGGAAGTTAATAGTTTGTATTTTTCAGGTAGTTGTATCAATCCGAAGCTTTCTTAATATTGGCACTACCTACACTGGCACAAATCAAGGCATTTTTTAATACCATCATGGACTGGTGGGGTATTTGCCCCACACTGGGCCACTTCCCCTGCCCCACCACTGAAGAAAAAAAATAAAAAATGGGTATTGAGTAAATGAGTTTAACACTGAAAAGAAGTTTAAAAAACAACTTGTTGGTGATTATACTTAAACTTATGTTGTGTTTGAATGTTTAGCATGCAATTTATTACAAATTTAAGAAGCTGAGATTTTTTTAAAATGTGTTCTCAGAATGCAGGAAATGCTATTTCAGAGACCCCCTGGCTAACTCGTACCTGTGGGTACTCTGCTCACACCTTCGGCGATTGCATACTATCCTGGGGGGAGGGCAATGAGAGAATGGGCCCTTTGGAAGTTTTGCCCCACCACTGAAGAATCCTTAAAAAATGCACTGGCCGCACAAACCGTTCAAGTAATATTCAATACGTTGAAAGAATATGCAGATTACAATATATTGTATTTTCTGAGAAAGAAACGGGTGTTCATTGACTGTTGTGTTGTAATGGCACCTGCCTACCCAATTACGCGAGAACGATAAGAAATGTACATATAAACTCTCTCTATATTAAGACGCGGTCCAACATAAGATATATAGGGATTAACCGGCACCTGCTTTCCGATGAGCAATATCGATAAAATTGTGCATTCGAAATGATCAGTTTTGATTGAAGTTCCGCTTATATGGCAGAAGTGAAATAAAATAATGGAAACGTGTAATAAAAATAAAAATGTTTGCCGCAACGGTGATAGAATATAGTTATCAACTATATATTGAGGATCTATATATCGAATTATATGGAGTACCTCAAGGCTTTCTTTGCCGCTATATCCTTATAAGAAAGTCAATTAAGAAAGGGTACATACAAAATCAGGGGCGAAACCTCGGTATTATGGCTGGGGAGGGGGGGGGGGGCTTGTTTTGCCCGACCAAAAGGGCGTGGCCGAAAAAAATTTCCGCATTTTTCAATAACTTTCGAAATAATTTACCGTAATTTGTAAAATTTTTCAGTAATATTTTTGGCCGACAAAATTGTATGGATTCTCATGCACAAAGTAGTGGACATGTAACATAGGAGACACGCGGGATATACATTTCCCATATGAAGAAACAATAAGTCTCAGGAGCAAGTATTTTTTCTCTTGTTAGGAGAAATTATTTGTAAGAACGTGAAAAGTAAAAGTGACACATCATTGGCGTAAGCAACGAAAAGGCAATATATATAATTTTTTCCAATCCTAGGGAAAAAAATGGAGTAGAATGCTAAAGGAGATATCCCTTATAATAGAGATTATTAGAGAACAAAATTGAGGAACGACTATGGAGTATGGAAGAATGTCAAACAATCATAGTAATGCATAAATTGTATAACTTAACGATACATTACACATAAAATGATTATGCACGTATACAATCAAATTTTCCATTGTTTTAACTCGTTAAACGATGAAACAAGTCCAGGATCCGTGTATAGCATTGAACATTTGTCCCAGACTGAAGCTACATTACAATATCCTATAAACATTCAAAGATAGGCATACAAATGTATAGAAAAACTCACCAAAATCTCAAGAGTTGTTCTTTTATTTCCCCTCTTGCCGTGAATTGTAATACGGGGGAGGTTGCATGTGGGGTCCTTTGTTGAAGGTGTTTGTATCAGAGAGCTTGCCCATAGTTCTTCTCTTGCCATATCTAAGAGGCTGGCGGACCTCTCTCTCGTACCCGTCATCATAGTCTTGGAAATGATCATCATTGTAGTCGTCGACCTCCCAAGGCTGTTCAACCGCACGGGCGTTCACTTCGAGAAGTATACACGATACTACTCCAAGTAGGAACAATAATTGCAGTGTAGTTGTATTCATTTTGATTCGTTGTTCCCTAAAGGAAAAAAATTCCTATCGGATAGCTACTCTGGTTAGGTAAATGAATCGTCGAACAAATTACATTCACGACCCAACGTTTCGACAATCCAGTCTATATAGTGTCTAAAGTCAATGGGTAACTGATTGTTGACGATGACACTAGACTGTTGGATCGTGAATGTCATTTGTTTGGGAATTACATTCATTTACTTAAACCATGAGAGTAGCAAAACATTTAAGCTACTATACCTGGTTGCTGTGAGCTAGAAATTTTAACAATTTTCTATGTTTCAGTGTTGTCCGTTATACAAGAGTGTTTTAAATTCGAGAGAATTAAAATTCCTTTAAATTCTCATTCCTTAACGGTTTTACATGATCTGTACCACAGATAACGCATAATCCTTCATTCTCGTATTTAGGTAGTTTAAAAAAACCCAGAATGCGGTCTAGTTATTAACATTTAGCTCACCTTTCTGGGTGAAAAAAACCCTTGAAAAAACTGATGGGAAAACGTCAAACTTTTAAGAAATACTTGAGAGTCTTAGACAAAGCGTCTTCTGTGTTATCTTTCTTTCATAAGCCATCTGTATTCGTGTTTAAAAACTCTGAATTGTTTGTAGTTTTATGCGCCCCATGCATGTTGCGTTAATTTCTACCGTTGGATGAAAGAGGGAGTAACGTTACATTTTATTAAATTAGAGTTGAACATAGCCTGCTAGCAGGCTCTATATTCGCTAAGTTGAATAAATCCCACCAATTATCTGTCTGAAAAAGGACTTAAATTTATCGTAAAAGAGCCTAATCCCCATATCTCTAAGCATGGATAAGTTTTGAGCATATAAATTAAAATACCTTATATGCTAACAAGCACACTTAAAAGTGTCTACATAAAATTACGTTACAGTAACAAAATGGTCTAGTTGGAAACTTACCTTAAATGTTAAGCTGCTCCTTCAAACACGGCAAGTCGGCAGTATTGACAATTGAGTAGAAAATTGCTTGCTTTTATATCGTGTGATATAGCAGCTTTCATTTACGTCTCTTCCCAGGTTTTATTGAGTGAAACCGACGCTGAAATTATCCTAATGATAAAGGTCAAGAAATGGACAGCTGATCCACACAACACTTGACTTGAGGTCAGCTGCACGGACCTAACGACCTTGTCCTTATCGCGATTACTATCATAGCAAATCTAATGACTACTAATTATCTTCTCTCTTTTATCTTACCGCATTATTATTCACGAGCATGCGCATAAGCACCGCCCTCTCATATACAACTTTGTGTCAACAGAAAGAGGAATCTTTTATTACAATTTTTTATGTTTCTTTTACTTCCTTTTTGTGTCCTTGATATACAAGGGCTTGTTCATTAAGCCAATGTACATAAAAGTACATTTTCCCTTATAACATTTATTACATTGTTTGTTTGACATAAATTGATATAGGCTTCACTCAATAGTCGGAAAACCTTGATCTATTATATACTTTATATATCTCTATATTGAAAAGAATATTTCCAAAACAGAAAATCTATTCTTGCGTTGCATATACAAAAAAGACTGTGACATATGTTTCAAGTTGGTAATATAGGTTTACAAAGAAACTTTTTCAAATCTTATTAAATTTTTTTCTGCTTGAAAAAACGTACACGTGCAGCTAAATTTATGCTGCAAAACATCGTTTCCTATGTCAATGGGTATATGTTTGCTTGTATATGCCCCTATATACATCATTCTCTAACATTTACGTAAGCTTTGAGCTTAGAAAATATAGTCATTTCGATCCTGTAATATTTTACAAAATGATTTATTGACATAGCGTGTGTCAGTCGCGCATCGACAGACAACGGTTGGCCCTTTTTGGTTTAAGTGAATCATTTACGATATGGTTGTATATGTTTTTAACCCAGGATATCATGTTTTATAAAAGAACCTGGCCATGCAAGTGTTTTGTGTTGCAAGTGATGTTTTCGTATTGCCCAATCAATATAGGCTAAGCTTTATCTACACATCGATCTCAAGGTATTTACAGGAAAAATTAAGTAGGTAATAAAAAAACCGCCGATATATTTGGCGTGGTGTAAATACGTCGTAACAAACCAATATTTCTTATCTCGATTAATAGTACTCTGTATGGCGTGACGGAGACTGACTTGTACTTGAAGATACATTTTTTTACAATATGCAAGCGTTACAATCTAAATGATCAACTTGAATAGGACTCTCCCACGGGCGATTTGAATTGGTGATTCGTCCTTTGTGCGAAACAGTTTAATTTTGAAAGTGATAATTATGTTCATGAATTATTAAGCACAAATTCGATTTGCTCCCAAACTAATATTTATAATTGCTTGCTTGATATTTTCCACTATCGAGTAATTGTTTGTGAAAGGAGGACTTCGGTTTTCGAGTTAGAGAAATCAACCAAGGGACAGCTCATATATTATTGCTGAATGCTGATTCATACACTAAGTTGCATAATGCAGATACACGCGTGCACTATAGTTATCAACTATTGACAGTATTTGTTTTTTTCTGTTATTGCGCTTTGTCATATTTAGTTGCAAAGAGGTCGAGATTATTTGAAACGCAATATTCTAAACTTTCGCTAAATTTTTACTTAAGCATTTCATATATTAAATTAGTGATAAACCCACGCAGAAGTGACGTAGCTACTACATTGTTTCTGACTTGATATTAATAAACTCGATCTATGTATATGATAAAAATTTAACGTAACACAAAAGTTTATAGCGAAAAGCATACTCATCCAAGAAAAATAATGATTTCACTCAACTTAATCTTAAGCTGCCCTTTATTCTTTTCCACATCAACTATTTTCCAGTTTTTTTATATTCGTTCTACTTAAAAATTAAGATCCACACACACAAGTCGTTTTTGTAATTTCAACGAAAAGACACTTGAATTATAAATGCATTCAAGAGCTCGCTAAAGTTAGCGCAGGATTTGCTTTCGCAGACACAGGGGGAGCTGCACGTTTGTCAAGTTAATTTGGTGAGCATGTATGTAAAACGTTTGCCAGCCTTATCCTGAATGAAGATCGCATAAAATATAGTGTGGTTTTTGAGGAAGAATACATGTTTCAACAGTAGATATACAACCTTGAACATATAACAGGTTGAGACTTTTCCTCCATGCATTTTTCAAAAATCGGTTTACGCCTATGCAGGTAGATAACTTTCTTACCGCAGAATGTTGCACTATAGTTATATGTCCGTAGACCCCAAGCCAATGCCGAGTGTCATGGAAAATTCCCAAAACATTAAACATAGCGACATTAAATTGAGGGAGAGGGGATCATCAAGTTTGGCTTCTCAATGTATAATAACTTGGCAATATTTACAAGAGCGACAATCCATTGAGGGGGGAGCAGGCCAACAGCATATAATTTACTATATTATATTACCTCCCCCCGTCCCCCAGGATTTACGCCTTTGCCGTTGTGGACCCGGTATACCAACAAATAGATGTATATAAACATTCATTATATAGTAGAGAGTGAGATACTGAAAAATACACAGTCGGATATTTTCCATGTCTTCAGTAGTGAAGATATCGATCACGTGACTTTTTCCAATTTGCTTTTGAGCGTGAAATTTCAAGATTTTTTGCTTGGGACTATATAATAAACGGAACATTACACGGTGGCTTGAAGATATGACTTTTATCTTCTTGTGTTAAAAACAATATTTTACTCACTCGCTCGTTCGTAAAATATAGTTTTCACCACTCAAAGATAAAAGTCATATCTTCGCGCCGCCGTGTAATATCCTCTATATATACACTGGAAAAAAGAGTGAAATCCATATTATGATTTATGGAATTTTCGATTGTATAACTAAATCCATATTATTTCCATACTATATCTATAGTATGGAAATTACAGTTGGTATGAAAATTGGATTTCCATACTATTTCCAACTAATATACGTGCATATTATTTCCATAGTAAGGATTTTGGAAAAATATTTCTAGTGAACGACATTATATATAGGCCTAGTTGAATCCACCCACTCATATACTTATGATACAGGGCCAGGGGATGGCAGGGGGAGAGTTAGCCCTAGCTGGCATGATATAGGAAACAAGGATGATTATAGCCTGCACGAGGAGTAACAATTGGAGTCGGATCTGACAGCATGTTCTTTTTATTTATTTTCATCATTTTTGTACGAAATAAAAGTTGTTATAATTTATAGCGTCTCCAAAACACAAATATAAATTATTAACTGGTTATTGTCTTGCTATCTTTCAGTGAATATTTTAAGTCATACTTATCTATAAATATCTTTGAGCTTTTTTAGGGGAAAAGCAGTATAGTTTTGTTAAAAAAAGGAAACCCTTGTATATATAGTGAATCAAAAACTAAACATCAACATAGATGCATCCATTATATCCAAAGAATATATTTTTGTTTTTTAATATTATAAGTACAGTTTCGGTTAGCCTCCCTCGTAGGCGTTCGTTGCGGCAGCCCGTAAGAACGTCTGCGAAGGAGGTATAGGTTTTGGTAAACTAGGACGTTGTTTTGACAAAAAATACTGATAAACCGCGACATCTAAATATACATGTACTGTAATTGCATCTTCAATGCTCCGTCACTATATATAATGTAGCTACATACAGTTCCCAAGTCAGTGCTCTATTCAACTTTATAGTCAGGATTAAAATTGATTAATTTCAATTCAGTAAAACACCTGTATGATAAAAAAATAAAAACAAGCTAGACATACTGGCGTGCTTTACAATACATGAGAACTTCTTTACATAATTCATGACCTTAAACAGAGGTGTAAATTGGCTAGCACGCCTCGTTGGAAACTGAAATAATGCGTCTATATACATGGTGGAAATTAAAACTATATCCTTTCAGCGGCGTTCAGTTTTTATAAAAAAAGTGAAAAGAAAGGCAATAACGGCATATGGTTATTCGAACAAAACGAACAGTTTTATTGCCCACGCAAAATGCCCAAGAGGGCGTAACGGTTTTTATCATTTCCCATATACAAAATAGAAGATCAATGCCGTTCAATATAAGCTAAATTTTGTTCACATTTATCATATTGTCCTACTAGGATTTTTATTCTCTTTCGACAAGATAATTAGGCCCCCTAAAGGGTAGGTTATTACGATATTGTGAGTTAAATCAGTTGGATCTGAACTATACATTATATATGAGTGGTTCAAGTAAAAACGAAACGTGATATGCACAGTATACGGACAATGACTTTTTTCACTTATTTCATAACTACATGTTAACTATAAAGGCCCTTTACGCTTGCAATTTTTACTACGATTTCTAGTGCAATGTTCTCCTTCTGATGCATGTGAACGAGTCCCTCATCTGAAAATTCATAACTTATCCACTCGTAAACAAGCTAAGACACATATGTTAAAAAAATCATTTTCCGTATGCTGTGCATAACGTTTCGTTTTCACTTGAACCACTCACATACAGTCATTACTATAATTGTTAGTTTCGCACAAAGCGAAATTATACAGTCATACGCATGGCTTTCTCTTACAGACTACAAATGCTAAAACAAAATAGCCTACGTTATGATTGTTGACTGGTTGTTGTGCTGCAATAGACTTGTTCTTTTAATGTCGTTTGCGTATTTTCGTTCTTACTGCTGAGAGTGTACTGAATAATTAAACTCTGATGTGCTTATTTTGGTTTGCAATCATGTTTTATGAAATAAGTTTTCACAATATAATATACGCTTGTGTTCAAATGCAGATAACAACCTGGGGATCACATGGGATACAAAGTCACCGTAACTGTGCTCAACCCCGTGTCTTGCGCATATAATATAATATAATATAATATAATATAATATAATTGTTCTTTAAAACGCATTATACGTGAGTCTCAATGCTTTTTACAACAAGAATCTAAAAACAGTTAATAAGTAAAAGCTATCCTAAAAAGATATGTTTTCAACTTTGCCTTAAACTCATCGATAGTTGGACTCTGCTTAATATAGTCAGGAAGATTGTTCCAAAGTCTCGGAGCAGCGCAGGAAAAAGACTTCTCGCACTCTAGGCACAGTTAACAAATTTTGACTGCTGGAGCGCAAAGTACGGGCAGGGATATGACGACGAAGTAGATCGGTGATGTATGTAGGGGCAATGCCATTAAGAGCTTTATAGGTCACCAAAAGGAGTTTGAAAGTCACTCGTTGTTGCACAGGAAGCCAGTGGAGATTAGACACATGCATATATAGTTGTGCAACATGTGTATTGGACAAAAATTACTGGATATTTCTTCCGTCCAGCGGTTCCAATGGACAAGTGAAATATCCAATGGACAATTGCTTCTTCAATGGATCCAATGGATCAACTGCTGTTGCTATGGCAACAATGACATTTCAAAATGGCGATATTTTGGATTTTTAGTAATTTTTAAATTATGAAACTCGTATAAACGAAATCGGTGATCACCGAATTTTATTTCATAAAATGATTTCTTTTAGTATAGTCAACTATTTTGACAAAAAAACAAAACAGTATTTACACGCTTCTAGTAATTTATTCATTAGAAATAGCTGAAAGAATACCTCGACACAGTTTGGTGAAACAGCAGCTTCGTTTTGTACAAATATTTGCTCGTCTGTAACCAGAACGAAACGGGAAGCCATTTTGTTTTTGTCCGGAGGTGAATAGTGCGAGGATATCCGGAGCTGAGCAACCAATCAGATTGCGTTAAAAAACTATCCATCTCACGTAAACACAACATACAGTAAAACCCCGCACATAAGAACCTAGAATTCAAGAACCTGTTAGGCTAAAATATTTTATTTAGACCCCCTTTAAATAAGAACCTGTTTGGGCTAGAATTTCAAAACAGATTCTTATATTATCAAATCGAGTCAAAATTAAATTAGTGAAGTTAAAGTGCATATAGGGTTAGTATAGTGCATGTACTGTCATTTTTAGATCATTTGTGCATAATTCATGTAAATCATATTTTCCATACCTCCCTAAGGCTAAAATGAGTCACTTTCCTCTTAAGAAAATAAGAACCTATTTAAGAACCTGTTTAGCCTAATTTCCTGGTACTGAAGCACTATTTACATAAGAACCTGTTAAGGCTAACTTGGAAAATCTAGGTTCTTATATGCGGAGTTTTACTGTAGACTGTAATTTTATTAATTTTTAAAAAGTGCATGGATCATAAAGTAAAACATCCACGGACAAATTTTATTAGTTAAAAATGCATGTATTGTGTATAATTAAATCTATAGTTCTTTAGCACGTTTTAAATAGCCTTTAATATGTTAGTCTCACATCAGAAAGTCTGCATGCTCAATTTAAAAAAACCTTAGTACTTACAATATTATACTTTTACTTTAATCACAAAAGTATATTCAAAATCTGACCTCATGGAAGACAATTTCATCAAATCTAAAATGTCGAAGTCACGCTAAAATTTCAAAACATTCTACTCAATATTCTACTTTATATTCACCCTTACACTATGACTGTTTCGATCACATGTGCTTTAAAACATTAGCATTTTAAATAAACTACATTTTGTTTTAATCTTTAAAAATCCTACCATACTCTCAGTCATCCTTCTCAGTCATCCTTCTCAGTCATCCTTCTCAGTCATCCTTCTCAGTCATCCCATTTGGTTACAAATATTAACTGGCAAATCAATACCGAATTTATCTTCCCATAATTCCTTGATGGCATCAAGAAGAACTTTAAGCGAATTTTCCGACTGCAATACAACAAGCCAGCAGTCATCTTCAATACTTCCTGGCGTATCCTAAAATCATGGAGACATAGTTTATCCAGTAAAATATGTACTATATTATGTACTGTACAGAGTCTACGGAGTCCTTAGTACGGACTATCAACTAGGAAAACCGTTTATTTCGAACCATTTTCTTTCTAAATGGTAAACAACCATTATGCCTGGATTTTAAAATTTTTCTGTTTTCTATTATTTTTGTCGTGTTCGGCTCCCAGGGCTCAATTTTGGTTTTACATGCGCCAAATGGAAGGTCTACTTGCAAAAATCTTCCCTAATCTCTATAGAGGTTAAATCCACGACCCCGGAAAGGAAAGTGGTCGCGACATCAAGAATCGTCTAGAAAGTTCATGAATTCCAACTGGGATGCGTTTTGAGTTTAAACGTCCCCCTCCCCCGTGCTAACAATAAAAATGTTTCAGTTGAATTACCTCATCTCGGAACTCAATTTCAATTTCACAAGGAGACTCAGTGAATAATTTCTAGGAGGATAAACAACACGTGTTAGAAGCAAATGTTCATTGTACGATATTACCGCTTGTTAGTTACGAAGCTTGAGGTTGTTAAGGTCGAAAAATAGAGGGCCTTAGTTCTGAGTATGAATGCAAATTAGTGAGTTCCATACACATCTGGAGCGAAAACTCGAGTCCAAAAAGTGAAGCCAATATGGCGGAAATTGAAGAGTTATTGGACGTCAGTTCCAGTCCCTTTCTATTGTTTTTGTCTGCGCGGTCGGACACGGGGCCAGGATTGTGCCGAATTTTCGTATTTTAGCTTCGATTTAAAGACTAATATTCTGATGTTATGAACTGAAAACTTGATTAGCGTTACGGTCCGTAAAAACTGGACTTAACTGGGGAAATGGTATTGAAACTGTTTACGACCTTCATACAGTGAGCTCTCTCTCTCTCTCTCTATATATATATCTGGAGTAAGAACTTCAGCCATTCGGTCAATGAGAAAAGTGAAACCAAGTGAAGCCAAGATGGCGGCCATTGACGTCCAATAGCTCTGAAGGTCGTAAACAGTTTTTATACCATTTTCCCAAGCTAAATCCAGTTTTTTCTAATGGATCGTATCACTAATCAAGTTTTCAGTTCATAAAATCACAATATTATTCTTGAAATCGAAGTCAAAATACGAAATTTCAACACACTCCTTGCCAAGATGGCGGAAATTGAAGGAGCTGTTGGACGTCAGTTCCAGTCCCTTTCTATTGTTTTTGTGTGCGCGGTTAACACGAAACTGGCTTCACTTTGAGCAACCATAGACAATCGAGCAACCAAGTTCCTACTCCAGATATATATGGAGCTCACTGCCTTCATATAGCTATTGGACATCAATTCCGCCATCTTGACTTCACTTTCTCATAGGCCGAATGACTGAAGTTCTTGCTCCAGATATATAGAGAGCTCATGCACTGATACAAATACGAGTCAAGATGCTTGCACTGCTTATTTGTGATGGCGAGAGCAAAATATAGCGTGACTGGCACATGCTTGAAGCACATGTGTCAGATGTTGGGATCCGCAGTGACCCAGTTACCTGCAAGAGACTTGAACTAACTGCAAACCTGGGGCCGGTTGTTCAAAAACCGATTAGCTTAACCCTAGGTAAACTCAAAATTCAAAGCACAGTTCCTAACAGCTTGTTTTGAAATTTGGAAATATTTTTTCACAAATCATGTCTGGATCAATAGGAGTTTTCTTTTCTGACATTTTGAAATAAATGGACATGTAGAAATATGCAAGCTAAAACAGCGGGTTAAATTTTAACCCTGGGTTAGCGCTAATCCACCTTTGAACAACCGGCCCCTGGGTCAGAAGGTCCTGGACGCAAACGCATAGTAAAATTTCCCAGTATCCTTTTACAAACTGTATTCTCGCTATAGTAAGATTAGAGAGATTTTCTCCCTGAGACCATAGTTAACACGTGTTTTTTTTCATACAAATTCAAGGCCTGAGTGATGTTTCCTATAGTAATCCTATCCTAATTTCTCAACAATTTCCCCCGATCCCCACCCTAGTTGACTCGCAGTGTACCCAGGGCTAACTGCAAATTAGTTTTGGCCACCTACAAAAAAGTAAATATCCAAGTATGGATTGAAGATCTCTCTACTCGTCAGGGCTTGAATTTTATCGCGGTAATTGCCGTTGAGGGAGAACAAAATGCCGTGGATTATTGTGGCAACGACGGCAAATTTTTGCCGTGTAGTGTAATTTTTATACAATTCACTGTGCATTACTATTTTGATACTTGAATTCAGATGTTGATCAAATCATGCGTAAATCCTATTTTAGTCTCAATTTTCTTCGAAAAAAAAACACTTAGAGAAATACGTAAACGTGTTTCTAGCTTGTCAACAATCCAAAGTAACAAACTTAAATTTTTATTAATTTGAAAAAATGCCGTGGAAACTGCCAAAATTGCCGTAGACAGCTTTTACGCTCTACGGCAATTTTTAGCGCCATTGCCGTCGATTGATTTCAGGGAAATTCGAGGCCTGCTACCATAGATATCTTATATATACACTAGATAGCGCATCTCTTTTAGTAAAATTGAAGCCAAGAATATTCCAGCGGTTACCCCCATTTGAATAGATGGCGGCCATGTTGGAGTTTCCCACTCGCTAATAAACGCTTAAAAAACAACAATAACTTTCATAATTTGAATAGTTTAAAAATGTATTTGGAATAGGTGTGACTTAATGTTTAAGTTCCCTGTTTAAAAAATAGAAAACATACGAGTCTTCTCATTTCATGGGAATATCCTGAGCCTGCAATCACGGCTTCAATTTTTGAATTGTAGAATAATGAGATGCACTAGTGTATATAAGATATCTATGCCTGCTACACTCTAAAAACACTCTGGTTAAATTCAACCAGGAACTGGATCAATAAACTACCTAGCACATTCCTGGTTAAATTAACTAATTTCCTCGTTAAAAATGATTGATTCAACAAAAATCTGGCCATACTTCTTTGGACTTTTAACCAGGAAAATGGTTTAATTTTTTTAACCAGGATTGTGTAGGTAGGTTTTTAACCCCATCCTGGTTAAATTAACACAAATTTAACCAGAGTGTTTTTAGAGTGTACTCGTATAATCAAACTCGTAGAAAGGACCTGAAGCCCTCTAATAAGTAAAGGCTCTCACTTTCCCGCATTAAGGCTGAATAGGTTTGCGAATAAGGTGCAATAAAGTTAGAATAGTGATTAGGGTGAGGTGAAATAAATATTCATAGGGTTGTTAAAATTTTTTGGTTAATCTTACCACATCAGTTATATTAATAATCTTTTGTTTCTTTTTCAAGACAAATTGTGGTCCAGATAGAAATTTAGGAGGATCATGCAGTCGAGGTAATGGCCACTGATGATTTTCTTCAGCTAAAGCGATGTGAGTGTTTGTTATAATGATTGATATTGGTGTAGATTTTTCTTCATCTGAAAATAAAAAGGCATGTAGTTTTGTTTGCAGCTTGATATGGCCAGTAAGTGTGTTTCGCTAGTACAAGCGGTAAATTGGCAGGTTTCAATTAGCGATCGGTGCAGCTGATGGTCAACCTCATTTAACAAATGCCTTTCTTTTATTTATTTGCCAAGGCTATCAAAGACAAGATACTACATAGAATGAAAAGCATTTGTATCATTTTCTAACACTGATAACTGCTGATTGTCCACCCCCTGTTGCACGAACCTCAACTATACTAAAACAATTTAAGGAAAAATCGCTCAGCCAGAACCACTGACCTTTCCATTGCGCAAGAATATATTGTTTTATAGTTGTATTAACTTCGGTTGGTTCGGTTGGCTCCATACTGTTATCTTGAGAAACATCGCTGCCTTCATCCTGAGAAAATACATTATATATTACGACATACTCACTGGCATAACTCGTTGAAATTATTTTAATACCTCTTTTATTCAGAAGTGAAAATGCGGCATACTGTACTGCAGAGTAATATACTGAGCTGAAGTGAACAGTATAATATACTCTGCTGTACAATTAAAACTGTACACTACTCTATACAGGGGTGGAAAAAATAATTTTCTTCCTGCGAGCATAGTAAGAAGATTATAAATTTCCTGCAGACTGCAGTGTGTAGATTATGACCATGTCAAATATATATAGCGCTATAAATTGTAGCTACCTGTATAATGCACACGTGATTGGTGATTATGGTTTTAACTAAGGAATGATCATTCTTTGCACTTTTTGCAGTTGGCACATACATATCTAACAACAAGTGGCGCATACAAGTCGGCAACAGTTGTTTTATTTTGTGGGCAGGCTCACAGCAAACGCATGTTATCACTTATCATTTATCCAGAAAAAGTTACAAAATTATTGAAATAAACTAAAAAGAGTAATATTTTTGTGGTGTATATAGAATCTATTTACAAAGTCGAAGTGAACTACTGTAATAACTCACATAATACTGAGTAGGCTAGCTTAAATCATGCAATTGCATCAACAGTTCGACTGCTTAATGCTTGTACGTTTAACCAAATAGAAACGTTACATAGCACAGTGAAGTAGATATTTGCTTAACATGCACCCTATTGTGTAACGAAGGGCAATCTCGATTCTTGTGAGATGATTCTGTTTATAACTTTGCTGTTATAAAGTTTACTCTGCTCTCCTTTTCGTGTTACAAAATGCCAGTTTCCATGCCTGAAATACTTTGACAAGGCTGAAGATAAGATGCGATCAGCACCACCAAGCTCTGGGCCGTTGCAAGCAATCCACAGCTCATTGTTCACAGCTTCCTCGGACATACTTCTTAGTTTACTGTTGTGCGTATTGTAGCGCGAAATAACTGATTCAGCAATAGACTCAACAGTCGTTTTGATTGCTGCAACAACTATTGCTTCAACTACCATCTCACAACCGACATATAGTTCACCGCCACTGGTCAGGAATTTTTTTATTAAATCCTTGCTATCCATCTTTTGCAACTCTGGTATTGCTATTGCTTCTGTTTTTGATGCTAGTCTTCGTACGAAAATCTTGTATTGTCGGACTATCTCTTGGTTATTCACAACGCGGACGTTTCGCGAGATTTTCTTGGCGATTCGAACAAACTTGTCGGCATTAAGAACACCTAATAAAATATGTCCTTTCTCTCGAATCTGCATGGCTAAGGATTTCAGATCAGTCAAAAATCTTGTACTTTCAACCATTTCCAAGGCATCTTCGCTATAAACGTCTTCCCTGAAACCTTTCACAAGTTGGGTTGTCAAGTCAGCGAGTTTCCTTTCCGCGGCCATGACGGGGCTTGTGGTGGCATTATCTGCTTCTTGTTGCCGGGCTCTCCTCGTGTTATGAACATGCTGTTCTTCGTGATCCTCTATAATCTGAGTGCCAACAAACTGGCCGTTAAGAATGCCTGGTTTGTTCTTGTGATAATGTGGCCAGAAGCATTTGTCCTTCCCGCAGTTGTTGTGATCTGAAAGGCACTTGACCATTTGCTTCATTTTTTCCATGTGACCTGTAAACTTGTCAAATCGCTGAAATGGTAGTAGGTTCACTTTTTGAACTTCTGAGACCAAGACCCCATACTGTTCATAGATATCCGCCAATCCAGAAAGAAGCAGACAAAAACACTTGTTCTGGATTTTCACTTGATACTGCTCTGCTTGCTGGGCCTTCTCTCTTTCGCTCGTATCACCGTCATGCATCTCAAATTTCGTATTCTCCAGGCAGGCAATGATGGCTGATAGATCAGCTAAAAAGTTTCCATAGACCTTCCGTACAGAATTAGCAAACCTCGTTTCACAAAAGAACTTTGGATTCTGTATAGCTAATTTCAAACGATCACATGCTTCAACTAACTCCTCGTAGCCTTTCCCCCAGTTGAACAATTTGAAAATAGAGGAAACAGTGTTGGTGGTGTTGGAAAGCCACTGGAACTGCTCAAGTTTTCGAAGACGAGTGTCAACAAGGCCATAGCAATGAAGAACGTCCCAGTCATAGTACGTATCTGAATAGTCAATATAATGTGCGTTGATATATTCTGGAACGCCAAGATGAAAATACTGACCATCAAATCCACCACCTTCAAACCGTCCAGCAACAATATAGTTTTGAAGAACATTTGTTATTGATGCAGCAACGTCCTTCCCAGTGTGTTTCTTTACAATTGGATGGTCAAGATAGATGTACTGTATCAACTCTGCGGCATCAGGTACAATCGTAACCAAAAGAACTACCTGTCTTGTACGATGCTTCTTTGTATCCTTGTCAGCAATAACTTTAACAGGAGGAAGAAAACCAGTCTGTACAAGAGGTGTACATAAGAATTTTTTAACACGTGCCTTCGTCTCATCTGCGATGAATGGCAAAATTGGAGCAGGGAACTTACGTTGATGTTACCCATATCACAGCCATTGTGACTTTCTAAAGTAACAAGCTGTTCGTACTCACTATACGGCTTAGCAGTCTTATAAAGTAAATAGGTTGTACGGGCACATCTCATGCCAACTTTCCTGTCTCTTGATTCAAACTCTTGCTTTCCAGTCTCAACATCTGTAATCTCTTTTTGTTTCTCGAGGTGGGTTGGAGTTTGAAGGTGGTCAAACAAGTGAGTTTTCAAATTCCGAAACTGTCTTGGCATTTTTTCATCGCTCTCAAATGCTTTTTGCGAATCGTTACTACATAAATACGCCGGTTCTTCCGAGAAAATTTACTTCTTTTGGTTCATTGGGTGGATTACATATGGAACATATAACAACTCCTTCGATGTCGTCATACTCAAACTCTGGAAGCTGAATTAAATCAAAAAGCGATCTAAAAGTAAAAATAAAGTTTAAACTTGAGAAAACATTGGAAAGTATATATCTACTGTAAAATAATTCACATAACTGATATAAGTCCGTACGTATACAATTAATGCATGGGCACAGGAAACAACTTCAAGTTAGAGAGTTCTCCATTGACATTGTTTAAACTTTAGCGCGGAACTTCGAATTAGAAACGTTGGGGAGTGGATGTACCTCCAATAGTCCTATGCCCCGGTTCCTATAGCTATGTCACTGCTTATTTGATTTAGGGAAAATCTCACCTTGCTGACTTTCTTTCTGTAACTGTAGGAAGCTCAGACTCCACAGCCACCGTTTCCGGTAAGGGTGTGATGGACAAGCAGGACATGCGATTTTCTGAGTTCTTTACAGTTGTCAGTATTTCGTCAAGCTTAGATGCAACTGCGAAATTGTCCTCTCCGGAGGCGCTGAGCGTTACTTTCGCGGTACTTTCGTCGGCTGTATTTTCAAAACCAGGCGGTGTTGAACCAGATGATATTGACATTGACAAGTCGGCCGTTTTAGCAGTTTTGAACAGAGGCTCTTCGTCTACATCACCATGGCCACGTTTCCGTTTGACATTGTTATCTTTGACTTTATTCCCAAATAGTTCTATAAGCGACTTCTGTCCAAGTACTCTTACTTCTGTAGAGTTATGGGCATTTTTCATGTGGTCTTTTAAATTTTGAAGTAGCATCTCTTTTCGACATATGTGACATCTTTCACGTTTGCTTTTACTCTGAAACAGTTTTTTAGACGGGTTCGTAACATTTTCTATGCGTCTATCTGTGCTTTCCAACCGTAACACCTGTTGTTGATCACTCTCTTCGCAAGCTTGCAACTCATTTGAGTCATTTCCATGACAATCTTCAGTTATTTCACCGTCTGAACTTACTTGGCTTGCTTCACTGTCTTCGATACAATCAGTGATATGACTGATATTCTCCATGTTGTTTTTAGAACTTTTCACGCAAGTCAACGCAAGTTTTTAAAGTTTGTTTACTACATCTAGACAATAATGTCTCATTGTCTAGACTATAGCGCTTGACAGGTTCTATTTTTAGTAGTTCCACAATTAGAACTAGACGTCCAGACCAGTGATTGGGGAAGCCAATTAGAGTCAAAATACAAAAACCTTCCCACTTCCGCTTCTGTAAATTGTTTTATATATTTCTGTAATTTGTTCTATTTTTCTGTAGCGATTACTGCTTTATCGGCAAATATCCCCTTCTTTCCTTTATATACGTCAATTTGTAGCAAAGGATACACCTTTCGTTAGATTCTTTGCATAATCTAAATTTCGCAACCTTTATGCAAAGAATATAACGAAAGGTGTATCCATTGCTACAAATTGACGTATCACGTATATAAACGAAGGAAAGCGAAATTCTACCGGACCCCATCGCGATATTTGCCGATAAAGTGGTAATCGCTACAGAAAAATAGAACAAATTACAGAAATACAAAACAAAGTTACAGAAGTGGAAGTGGGAAGTTTTTTGTATTTTGACTGTAAAACGTAAAAACTCTTCAAGTGCTCCAGACATTAAACATCTTTTGAAAATTGTTGAGGCGAGAGATACATTAACTAAATCCGTAGGCGTAGCTGAAAAATTAAAGCTATCAGCCAAAAATCTGTTAAAGCTATCTGCCAGCAAATTTCTAAAGGCAAATCAAGCTCCTAGTGAGACGCGTGTGATGGGTCTTTCTTCAAAATTTCAAATTAGAAATCTTACACCACGTAGCCCGAGTAAAAATTTCCTGCGACTGGTGAAAACTTTCCTGCGAGCGCCGCTCGCGTGCTCGCCTATTTTTTCCACCCCTGGTTTGATCATCGACCAAGCCAGGCTCGTCTGTAGTGGATGTTGTTGAGGTACTAACTTCGGCCTCACTGGTTTTGGTAACACTTTCTTTTAGTAGTTCTCTTACAGCCTATCCAAACGAGGAGGGCATGTTTGTGAGTTTACTGAGTTGACTATACAGAATGCGTGAATGAATAAAGCGGAGTGAATAAAGAATATTGTACTTACACGGCGATGCTTTCTCGTTGAACTTGGATGAGTCGGATCGACACTGTCTTGGCTTTGGCCATGTTTGTCGTAATTACTGGGTTCAGGAGTCTTATGAATCGAAGGAACAGCACCTTTTCGTAATACTGATCGACTAACGAAATCCGTTCCAGGTATAGTCACAAATGGACTTTCAAAATCTTCGGTTTGAAAGTGCTGTGAACAAAGCCGGGAGTTTGCTGTTGGCGACCATTTTGCACGTTTTTTCCGCACAAATGCAACCCAAAGTCGTCGTCTTTTCTTCTCTAAATCGTTATCTTCGGGAAATTTATGAAGACCGATATTTTGTGAAGGGTCAGGAACATTAGAACAACCACCAGCTACACATCTATTAGGCATATTCTTTTATAAAACTCGAAGAAATTTGTGCGTAAAGCTAGTAGCGGAATAGATGTAAATACAAATTGCAAAATGCGAGTCCCTCGTGCTACGTCACTAGGCCCAATCTCTTCGTAAATCACTTCGCACGGCCAGAAAGCTTAGATATTTAAAAAATGCACTATTTTCACACCGTTTTGACTGAGAAAAAGCATAAAAAAGGGTAAAAATGGATTTATTTCCGAAAAATATCATTACTAGTATGCTCCACTTTCCAATTGTAAAATAAAAAAAATTGGGTGATAGGCACTTTAAATTAAGCTCACTAATAACACTTTTGGAGTTGATTCAACTCCTCGAAATTTACAGTGTGAAGCCCGCTATACAGACAGGGTGTCTAAAAAAACGCTATGGAAATTCAACAGGTTGTGCATCATAAACGTGGCTAAACAATTAAAATTTTACATATGGCGAAAGAGCATGCAGTTATTTAGCATTTCAATGATACTCTTTTTAAATCGTAACGATGAGAAATGGCCACATACTCGTCAAATAAAAATTGCTGGTCGAAATCACATTCTTCCACCGTTGGGAATTGCATGGAAAACGAAACATAGACAATTCCCAAGAGGGAATTAAAATTGAATGTTAAATTATCTAAAATAAGCTCAACTCGTCAATCTTCGTCTTAGTGAGACAATAACTCAATAAGAACATCCATTGAACGTCCATTAAACATGGTTCAATTAACCCCTGAACAGATAAGGCCTGTTTTATATACGTCGAATTTTGGTCGTGTCGAATGCAATTAAGACAATAGATAATGAGATAATAAACCTCATTAAACTTCATTATCTATTGTTTTAATTGCATTCCACGCGACCGAAATTCAACGTCTAAAACAGGTCTAACATTCGTAATCAAAACGTTTTACGAAACAAATAGCTTGCAGCAGGCTCGCGTTGCTTTTGGATTGACTAACTTTGCTTAGTTAATGTATTTTTAATTCCCAACGGCGGAAGAATGTGATTTCGACTGTGAATTTTTATTTGACGAGTATGTGGCCATTTCTCATCGTTATGATTTAAAAAAGGTACAGTATCATAGAAAAGCTAAATAACAGCTCTTTCGTCCTATGTAAAAACTGAATTGTTTAGCTAAGTGTATGATGCACGACAGCCTGTTGAATTTTCATAGAGTTTTTTTTTTAGACACCCTGTATATATATCGCCATATTTCGTGCACGAACATGTTTCTCTTTTATCTTGAGCCCAATCACAAGCATATCCTTAAACCTACTGTGCACGTAACATGCACGAGGAAATTGGGGCAAGAGTACAATAAACAGTACAGTCTCTTGACAGAAAATGACTCCAAAATCCCGTCGAATAAAATTAAGAACCATTAAATTCAACGAATTTAATTCGACGTCTAAAACAGGCTTCAGTGAATTGGAAGGTTTTCAATAGAAGCGGTGGTTTTCCGCCGGCAGACAAGCTAGATCTGAGGTCTATTAATAAAATTATTGGGGTCAGGCACACCCAATAAAATCTCCCCTCCCCCCGGGTTCCGCCGCCCCTCGACATAGGCAATTATATTCAATTATTAATTATATTTTCAATTTTTTGTTCCCGTTAAAAATGCTATAGGAAAGTGCTAAGGATGAAATTAATAATGGTCTCGCCGGTGTACCTCGCCCAAAGCTTGTGATGTCTGTAGAATGTTATCTCCATGCAGTATTTTGAAATGTGTTTCCTGGTTAGGTGCAATTTGAGAAAACTGAGTCACTTTATATATACTTGAGAACTTTTACTTATATAGCCCCAGGCTCCATTGAATTGGAGGAAATATAAAATTGTTGTGGCTATAAAATCGGTCCAGAGTTCCCATAAGTCACCTCGCGACTGTGCTCACCGCAAACAATTTAATATTTTGGGCTCACGAATTTGCCATGTAACCAGGCCTGATTCAAGATGCATGACGACCTTTATAGTTGCTACGAATTAAAGTTAGAGTTTAAGATATTCAAAAAATAAATCTATCCGAAGCCAAACCCTAACCCAAGACCTAACCATGGAAAGTCAGAATTAGTAGAGGAAAAGCTTTAAGAAAACACGAAAGAGAACGAGAAAACTTGCTGGGATTCGAACCCACGACGTATGAACTCGTTGGCGCACGTCATTACCACTACGCCTGTGGCGTACTCGCTGAAAGCACGCACAAAAGTAATTTTTATGCACACATTTATAGTTATTTTTCATCTTGAATCAGACCTGGTTATCAAGCAAATATGCGTGAATTTATAAAAAATATTTATGTCTCGTTATTTTATAGATCGCGAACGTTTTGTGGTGGTTTTATATATCTAAATATTATGAAATGTTAGATACGGTAAGAGATTGTTCAATGAAATTTCTCTATATGTTAGTGACTGTAAATAGTATTTTCTATTGTACGGTTTATACTGTTGAATGTACAAATGTACATTGATATAAATATATCAATGTTCGCTACAATCAGTGTTGTAACAAGTCGAGTCACTGACTCGAGTCGACTTGCCATTTTCTGTGACTCAACTCAACTCAAATCCACTATAGGAAACATGACTCGAGTCAACATGCACAAGTAACTCGACTCTGACTCGACTATATAGGTTATTCCTGCCGTAAAAGACTCGAGACAAGTAGGAACTTCTTCAGAATAAACTTATGAAAAGTATTATAGTCGGGAAGGAAAATGATGCCGGAAACAGCTTTGTACATAATAACTACAGTGAAATACGCAATCTGATTGGTCAATACCCGTGCAGGATCTGACAATGCTGCACGGAAAATTGTTTAAATGCCTTGGCGCAGACTTTTCAAACTGTCTGACAATGAAAACATTTTAACGTGTGAAGTTAACACTATAGTAAACGAGATACAAGTTAACAAAAACAGCGAACGAAGGTTGCACTGACTACAGATTGACGAGTTGGTCAAGGACAAAAACAATTTTAATACGCTGTGAACATTTTTAAAGGTAAACGATAGTTTATTTATTAACATTTTCTATTCACAAAGAAAGTAGTAAATCAAATTTATGAAAAAATACATATCAGTAACATTATTCACAAAACAACAACAACAACAACTCTCACTTCACAATAGTCCATTCAGATCGAGAATCTTCCAAACTTCGGCTCTCTGTTTAGCGGTTGTTCCATCGGATGTCAATGTTAACTTCAGTAAGCAGCAGTGAACTAGAACTGTTATTTTATTATACTATATTTAATTGGTTTACATGTAAAGCATCGCTGTATATTTCGTTGTTGTTTTGATTTTTTCAAGCCGTTAAAGAACATTTGTGGGAGGTACCCACTTATTCTGTCTCTGATTGGTTAGTTCACGATTGTTGTGAGAATTGCAAATTTCATCTATAGTTATTTTATAAAACAATTATAAATAAAACTATGCAATTATTTATAAAACTATTCCGTGCAGGATAGCGTCATTCATGCACTTGAGATGTTGCTCGACCTTCTGAAAGCGTAAAAAACCACTCACATGCGGTTCGTGTTTTTTTTACGCTTTTCGAAAGTATTCTGGTCCCCAGAACCTTTCTGCCGCGACCGGAAGAAAATGAATCTTATTGGAGTAGGGACGAGATTGAATCACTTCATGAATTCTATAGCTTAATTATGCCAAATTAAAACGCTTCAGCTCCAGGTAACTCACTGGAAAAAAATAGCGTATCCGTACTATGGAATTTGCAATTGCATCGCTGAATACACAGTGTATCCGTTCTGTATCCGTAGTATGGAAATTGCAATTAGTATGAAAATTGGATTTCCGTATACCGTTTTCGATGAAGATCCTTACTATTTCCATAGTAAGGATTTTGAAAAAATTCCAGTGACTTTGATGAATTCCCTGGCCCAACTCTCAATTATTCAGTCATTATCTCGACTCGATAGAAGCCAGTGACTCGACTTGAGTGGAACAGTTAGCCTTTCTCGTGCTCAGCTCTTCCGCCGTGTTGGGGTACTGCCTCTGAGCCTCTCCCAAGTCTGAGATATAAACACCATGAATTTCGACTTTTTGTCACTGTAGTTGTGCGTATAAAGGTATATTTACAGTTACAACTTCGAAAAGTCGCTTTTCACATTGCTCTAAGGCGATACTCCAAAAAATGGTGGATGTTGGCCTTCGTGAGAAAGGCTAATTGACTCGACTCGACTTGATCGGACACTGAAATGACCCGACTCGAACTGGCTGGCTACAATGACTATTGACTTACCGTTCCAAATGGTGAACATGAAAACATTTTTTGCACTTTACTTGGCTGAAATTGAACATTGGAATCGATGGATAATCGCAGTGACTATATATATATATATATATATATATATATATATATATATATATATATATATATATATATATATATATATATATATATATATATATATATATATATATATATATATATATATATATATATATGCAAAATCTTACCTGCATTGAGCACTCTTCAGATACGTGTCAGCATCGACAAACAAGATATATATATATATATATAAAGACAAAACTAGAAAAGAGCTACACAACATTTTCGAGCAATTTGACCTGAAAATCACCGCCGAAGTAAAGTTGAACGTTGTTACTTTCGACCTGATCAACGCAAAACACAAACCATACAGGAAACCCAATGACGATCCATTGTACATCAACAGACACTCAAACCATCCACCAAGCATTACAAGATAATTACCTACGGCTATCAACAAACGCATTGCACTTCTCTCATCGGACGAACAAACATTTAAGGAATCTACACCTATTTACCAGAACGCTCTTAGACATAGTAACTTTGATCACGAATTTACGTACACTCAGGATGCACCGCAACGGACACGTAGGAATAGGCAACGCGACATAATTTGGTTCAACCCACCATTTAGTAAGAGTGTTAACACGAACATAGAACGGGAATTATTAAGTTTAATTGACAAACACTTCCCACTACAGCACAAACTATACAGAATTTTTAACAGAAACACTTTAAAAGTAAGCTACAGTTGCATGAACAACGTTAAGTCTATAATCACCAAACACAACGCACATGTAATTAGGAACAGTCAATCACAGAATACGGAAACTGACAACTGTAACTGCGACAACAAAAACACTTGCCCACTACCGAAACAATGTATGACCAACAACATTATTTACAAAGCTACAGTCACAACGAACAACACGAACGACACTAAACACTACATTGGTATGGCAGCGACTACATTTAAGGAACGTTACGCTAACCACACTTCATCTTTTCGTCATAAAAAAGACTCAAACAAAACGGAACTTTCGAAACATATTTGGAAATTAAAAGAAAACAATCAGGATTATACCATCAAATGGTCAATTTTAAAACCCGCTATTTCGTACACAGGGGGATCAAAACGCTGCAATTTATGTTTGGAAGAAAAATTTTGCATTTTGAAAGACATAAACAAAGACAATTTACTCCATAAAAGAAGCGAAATTTTCGGCAAATGTCGTCACAAAAACCGGTTTCGAGCCAACAAGGTCGTTAACAAAACCTAATGACCCAAGCATTCATTGTTTCGCCTAAGCATTGTTTTGCCAACATGCACTCCGCACATTCTTTCGATAGCATAAAAGCAACCTACAATTTCGAAAATGCTCACCACCTGATGATTCTATACGGATGAAACAGACTGTTGTGGTTTTTTGAGGTAAAACGAAAAGGAATTTGTTCCGGTGTCTACATTTCGACAATAGTTCATTTCTAGAGTTCAAGAAGCTGAGTTTAGGGTAATAAATAATTAGAAAATTTCCCCGCAGGCATAAGTTGCATCGTTTTGTTTTGTTTGAGTAGATTGTAGCTTGTAGCTTGTAGCTTGTTTTTTGTTTGTTCAATTAAGTTTGTCTTCTAATCTTATTAGCTCTACTACAGTATTAAGTACTCTACTCTACTCATATATGATTCCAAACTCGATACTTGTCTATATATATATATATATATATATATATATATATATATATATATATATATATATATATATATATATATATATATATATATATATATATATATATATATATATATATATATATATATATATATATATATATATATATCGACACTTGTATTACCCATCTACCCCAATATACCTTTCCAAATGCATTTACGATACTAAAAACAAACGTAATATAGTATGTATACGCGTCTGTTGAGCGTTGGTTTCTTTTTCACGAGACTTCGGAAACTTTTGTATGCCTATCTAAAAAAGAATCAACCGAAGGAACATGCATTTGAAGAGCGCTAAGTATACAGTGATAGCCACTTGCACTTATAACCATCACCGATTTGCCGGATCAAAGATAAGCCAATCTCGTCCCTCTAGCCCGCCTTAATTTTGGCAGCCGAATAATCAATCCATGCATACCTGAATTCAAAGCTGCTCAAGCTGGTCGGTTATTAGAAGCTGTTTATATATGGAAGCCGGGCTGGCCCGTTTAGCGAGACAGCCCGGTAAGTGAATATGTTTTGTGTTTATATACGAAAAATATTTATCCCGATTGTCGGGATGATTTTGTTGTTTTTGAGTGTTTATATGGAGAACTTTTCATCCCGGTGATTGTTCGAGCAAGTAATGTTGAAGTCTCCCACACCAGCTGTGTGAAATTTTTTGGGTTTTTTATGACTAGGTCTATATGTCAGAAAGAGTATGTTATATACGCCTAATGTTTGCTCCCGAGGGAAATAGTTACTTTTGTTTTCCTGCGAGTTTGGGAAACATTGAGATTCGAGGGACAACAAAACAAACTGACAAGGGGAACAGACATTAAGTGTTTTGTGATATAGCGACGAAGAAAAAATAGACATAACATTCGTAAAACAATAATATTTCATGAATAGAACTCTTCAATGTAAGTTGTTTTGACAATAAAAGAACCTGCTAAAAAGTGTTTGAACAGCATTTCTTTTTTTTGCCTATTGAGTATTTTTCTTCTCTGTTTGATACTGTATTCTTTTCGTAAACTAGAAAAACGTCCTTTCTAAATTTTTCACTCCGTTTTGAGGATTTATCTGGTGGGTGCGGGCAACAATTTTTCACATTTAAATTCACGTGACTACAAATCAGCCAATCACGTTTAGTTTGAGCCCTAGCTATATAACAATTTGACTTATACATGTTTCGTTCTGTATATCTGCAGATATTCTTTATCCTTCGCAAGAAAAACAACCAGATTACATTTCTACATGTTTATCACCATACATCCATACTAGTACTGTGGTGGATTGGTATTAAATGGGTTCCTGGAGGCTCGTGTAAGTAAACATAGTTGCTTCATTTCTTGAATTTCGACTGTGCATGGAAGACTGGAAGAATTAGAATATTCATATCAAAGTATTCAACTGTTCAATCATTATTTGAAGATGCAAAAGTTGCTCAAAGAACAATCCGTTTGCGCACGGTTGACTCGCTTTAAATTTAGAAAATGTATTCATATTCTCTTAGGTGTACTTTTCTTTACTTTACCTTACTTTTACTTTACTTTACTTTACTTTACTTTACTTTACTTTACTTTACTTTACTTTACTTTACTTTACTTTACTTTACTTTACTTTACTTTACTTTACACAGTTGGCAACATATGCATGCTAGTACAGAAATTATTTAATCTGCAATTCTGTTGTACCTAGAGGTGAAACACAAATGATGATTGAACAGTTCATGTTATAGTTCACCAGCAACCTGTTGCAAGCACAGAACACGTCATTTGAATGTGTATAGTTGAAACTCCGATTTAGTCTATATGTTGAAGTGACAAAATAAATATCGATTGTATTATTTAATCTACTTCCCCTTGCAAAATAGTTTTTTAACATTTTTAAAATGCGCATTTTTTCATTGTGGGTGCGCTCAGAAAAATATATGCGACGCATTTTTGGCGATTTTGCCACACCCTACACCCTTTGTGACGGTTTTCTATTAACCCCTTTGAAAATTACGTGTTCTCGCCCACTCCACTCCACGAAATAATTCCTTACTCCTTGCAGGCTTGTGTTAGTTGCGCAGACAAAAACAATAGAAAGGGACTGGAACTGGACGTCAATTTCCGCTATCATTGGCTTCGACCTGAGTTCTTACTCCAGTTCTATATGGAGGTCACTGGGTAGAAATTTTGAATTGCTGAACTATCTAAACTGTCAAAAGCAAACTTTCAGATTAAAACTAAATACGTACAATCGTAAAAAAAACAGTTCATTTTTGGCCGTGACAAAATCCCCTGCCAATGACGTCATTTTACTTGCATATCAAACAAACTGAATATTTAAAGTGCTTATGACACGAAATTTCACCCCAAATGTTTATGATTGCATTGTAAAGATCATTTAAAATGACTTAATAATTTCTTTTATAGAATTTTGGTAACTTGCTTTCTTTGCAAGATATTCAACTTTGTTTCATATGCAAATATCACCGGTGTGACATCACATCGCATAATGACATTTTGAAAACGCAATATTTTACCTTGATAAAATATGTTTACAAACAAATACAGAGGGTTAATTACGAGTTATGAAATTAATAGATATACAAGGGCAATTGTTAAGTTTTTTAGATACGTATTCGTCAAGAAAACTATACTTTCTGAAAACTCATTATGTGATGTGATATCACACCGGTGATATTTGCATATGAAACAAAGTTGAATATCTTGAAAAGGGAACAAGTTACAAAAATTCTATAAAAGAAAGTATTAAGTAATTTTAAGTGATCTTTACAAAGCCACCATAAACCTTTGGGGTGAAATTTCGTGTCATAGGCACTTTAACAATTATTCGCCGAAGGCGAAGTGATTATCGGGCAATATTCACCGAGACGAAGTCGACTCGAGGTGAATATTTATCACTTATTTACTGAGACCGAGGGAAACAGTGTGTTTTGTGGACCCGAGACCGTCGATGTTTGCCGAGGCGAAGCCGAGGGAAACATCGACGGTCGAGGGTCCACAAAACACACTGCTTTCCCGAGGTCTCAGTAAATAAGTGTTTTATTATTTAACAATTAGTCGCCGAAGGCGAGGTGATTACAAGCCTTTATTCACTGAGCCGAAGGCGAAGTGAATATAGGCTTGTAATCACCGAGCCTGAGGCGACTAATTGTTTTAGTATAAATTTCCAGGTGTTTACAAACAATAATCCACACAACTTTATAAAAATTCACTTCAAATAAATTTATTTTCACTATAAATAGTTTGTTTACAAAATTTAAATCTCAGACACGGCTCTGTGTCGCGTTGCGACTAACCCAGTTTTTTTCCAAATAAAAGCACGTAAAGTTTAATATTTTACCTTGAAATATTTTTAAACCATATTTTGTAGCTTGTTTGGGTTTTTTCGGAATGCTATCTTCTTTAATTTTGGCAATTTCCTCCTCTGTTACTACGGCAAAACGAGCAGCCATTTTGAAAAAAAAGCTATAGTCACTGACCAGTGACTATCACTTGAATCTTGACCAATCAGAATGCAGAAAAATCAATAGTCACCTGGAAATTTATACTAAATATCAATAGTCAAAGAAACAACAAATTAAAGAACAAATGAACGTAAATACATAAAATATTTTATTGTTAAAACATTAAATTTAACACTACAGTTACTTAAAGGAAAGTTTAAATTACTAGGCATGTCCAAAGGTCGCACCTTCACGTGATGGCGCACGTGATTTTTTTTCGTTATTCGCCGGTCGATAACGTATTGTTTCCCTCTCGCGCTGTTGCGAGGGAAACAGTCTAATTTCGTCACTCTCACGTGATATGCTCTCGACCAATAAAACACTAGAAAATTGCGACTTTGACTATTGGTATATAATAATTAACAATTATTCGCCGAAGGCGAGGTGATTAACGGTGAATAAAAACCGAGACGAAGTCGAGGTTTTTATTCACGATAATCACCGAGCCTGAGGTGAATAATTGTTTTAGTATAATTTCATAGGTGATTATTTGGAAAAAAATAAGAAAATGTCACATTTCTTCGTCATTTAATTGACAAAAAGGCTTCGGCCGCCATTTTGAAAATCGCTTAGGTGATTATCGCGTAATAATCACCTCAACGGCAACCAATCAGCGTGGAGAATTTTCAATAATCACCTATGTAATTATACTAATCCCCGATAGTCACCGAGCCTGAGGCGAATAATTGTTTTAGTATTTTTATACACAAGTCTTTCGTGTTTTTGGGACTGAATTTATTTTAATTTCGCTTATTCCTTTATCAATAACTTCCACAAAACGGCTAGCCGCCATTTTGCAAATTTCGGTTTTGCTATGTTCAACTGTAGGTGAATATAACAGCTTAATACGTCAAATTTGACCAATCAACTTGTAGGATTTGTACATGTTATATTCACTTGTGCAAAAATGTTAATGAACAATTATTCACCGAAGTGGAGATGAATAGTGCAAGGATATCCGGAGATGAGCAACCAATCAAATTGCACGAAAAGCACTATCCACTTCCCGATTATATTTATAACTAGAAGTTACTATCGCAAGTGAAGTGCTGCCTTGCATTCATATCGTTGTGGGTGGGGTTCTTTTCCCAAATAAAGAAAACAAACCAGAATGAATTTGTGTAAAATTAAAATTCTTTTAATTACAGTTATCATTAAAAACATTTACCACTTAACATGTTTAATATGTAGATATATAAAAGATAGCCTAAGATTGGTTACAAGAGAGACACACAAGCTAAGAAATGAATCAGACACAAGAACAAGAAATGTCTGAGTATGAGGCAAGAACTTAAGAATCTGTAAACTATTGCGAGTTACTCACTGACAAGGATGGCGCCAGCCAGTGATATGCATGCAAGCTTTTAAGCCATAAGTAAATAACCCGGGGCTGGGTACACAATTGCAAAATATTTTCTTATTTTGCTTAATATTGTGCTACGCTAGTTCTATTGCAGAACTGGAAATTTCTTATCACTCAGAAAATATGGGAGAATGCTAAATAAGGGACGTAAATAAATGTACCGGTAACACCTCGCTTTAGCTATACGGTATTTATACAGGGATTACAGGTAAGACAAAATAAAGTTTGAAACAATAAAAAAATGCACCACAATTTTTTTATTAATTTAATTTAAACATATTAATACCATAACTAATATTAAACAATATAACATTCATGGAAGCATAATGTTCCAGCCATTACAGTACCCATATCAGAACGCACCACAAATTTTTAAATATATACCCCAACATAACACAACATAACTAATATTAAATATTGTTATATAGTTAGTGTCAATTTTTCTGTTTGCATTAGTCAAAACCATATCACGTGCCGGTCCACAAGAGTCTAGTTCACTGCATGCCAAAGCGAGGGGGCAACCGGTTCAAAATGAAACAATTATTGACCAATCTATAACAGAATGGGTACCGTACAATGTGCATGTGTACAATGTGCATGTGCATCAACCGTGAAGTTCCAAAGTTCATTTTTTTAAACTTTATTAAACATTTACGGCGTTACATTTGTCTAGTTTTGGTTTCAAAGTTCACTCCAATAACTGGTAAATTATTCATACTTTGACACTTATACACTTATATACTCGACCGCCGTTGTTGCCCTCGGCTTTGCCTCGGGCAACAACGGCGGTCTCGGGTCCACAAAACACGCTATCCCTCGATCTCAGTAAATAAGTGATAAATATAACATGAATGGCAGCATAATGTTCCAGCCATATGACAGTATAACTATATACAGTAATTAGTTAATGTATTTAGTATTTAACAGACTATAACTTTTAGTATTTAACACTATAATTCAACTCAGTCACTTTCTCATTTTAACGCAAAATATTCTCAAGTAACATATACGAACAAATATTAACATAATCATAATGACCATTATTATAACCAATTGAAATATTTATCTTGCAAACAACTTGGGTAAATTTTCATTCGTATACAATTATGTGTTCCAATGTGGGCACGATACTGCTCAATTGATATTCCCATAATAACAATATTAATAATAAATGATAATAAACTATCACTGTGATTATTTATACCTTGAAGTACGATGTTCTTATCAAGCTCAAACAGATTTTTTACTCCACTTGTTTATATGCATGGAGAGATGTATCACTTGTATCATTGGCACATAAAAATTTTATAATAAAAATACAGTTGATTCATTCGTTTCAATGGGTAAAATAATTCGACCATTGTTATTTGTGATCAAACGTTCATCTTACCTTGAAAAATATTTCGATAAACAGCCATACATAAAATTTGCAGCAAGCTGGAATCAAAATTTAATACAACAGGCAACAACAAAGTTGACAAACAGACACGCGAATTAAACGTGTTTACAAATTGTAATGGTTCATGGTGGTGTTCAACAACATCTGAAGTAAATATACACTGGAGAACTCCATGTCTTGATGTAATTTTTGAATACAAACAGAAAGAAAATCGTAAATTAATAGGAAAATCCTTCGGCTGGCCTTTGCAGTTTGCATCGCGTTTATACATAAATTGTCGATTCACCCCTCATTTTAAAAACATCCTTGAGCCCCCCCCCCCCCTAAATCTTACCAGACAGACAAACCGAAAGAAAGACACCCAAATATCGAGATTTCACAAACATATATATCGCGCGAAAGACTAGGTCGAGTGAACTCTGGCAAAACAAAAGGGCGTCAAGAATAGGGAGCTGCCTACGGCAGCAATTATTCGCCGGTGAGGTGAGGCGAGGTGATTATCGGGGATTAGTATAAATTCCAGGTGACTATTGATTTTTCTGCATTCTGATTGGTCAAGATTCACTGTCTCTGAAGTGATAGTCACTGGTCAGTGACTATAGCTTTTTTTTCAAAATGGCTGCTCGTTTTGCCGTAGTAACAGAAGAGCAAATTGACAAAATTAAAATAGATAGCATTCCGAGGATATTTTAAGGTAAAATATTAAACTTTACGTGCTTTTATTTGGAAAAAAAACTGACTTAGTCGCAACGCAACACAGAGCCGTGTCTGAGATTTAAATTTTGTAAACAAACTATTTATAGTGAAAATAAATTTATTTGAAGTGAATTTTTATAAAGTTGTGTGGATTATTGTTTGTAAACACCTGGAAATTTATACTAAAACAATTAGTCGCCTCAGGCTCGGTGATTACAAGCCTATATTCAATTCGCCTTCGGCTTAGTGAATATAGGCTTGTATTCACCGAGGTCGGGAATCTTCGAGTTAAGCCCTTCGAGTTAAGCCCCTCGAGTTAAGCCCTTTTCGAGTTAAGCCCCGGTCACGCCCTGTTTTGCCATGACCACGCCCCTTTTCCAAAAGGGCTTAACTCGAAGAACGAAACACGATTTGGGTCATTCGAGTTAAGCCCGGGGGCTTAACTCGAAGTTTGACAAAAAAGTTGTTGCTCGAGTTAAGCCCCGACTTTTGAAGTATGTCAACGAGTGCAATTATTAAATTGTCAAATTTTCAATACAAAAAAGCCAAAGGCAAAGCACAGAAATTTTCCCAAAAAGAACTTGTATATCGCTAATGTAATACGATTATCTAAAACAATCACAACTATTATCGTTAACAATATTTTAGGTTTTTCATATTTAAATTAATATTAAATTTAACAACACTCAACAGGTAATTACTTTTAGTGGATCGTTTATCCACAACAAAACAACAAAACAATATTTTAATTATAAAGTAGATAGAATCCTAACTCGTTCCTTTTGTTTGAATGTGCACAATATCGACAAATTAACAGTTTTACTGTAACAAAAAAGGTACAACCTTCTCCCATCACCTTGAACAAAACTAATCTATTAAGAAAATGATCGAAAATGACAGCACGTAATAACTAAAGAAAAAGAGAGGAAAGGGAAGGAATTTCGGTATAGAATGATCTGTCTTTGACAACTTGCGCCCAGAGACTCACGCCTCATACGCACATGTACAGTAATTTTATTAGCCAAAGGAATGGTTATGAATCACGAATGGGTTTCATTTGTGTAAACAAATTATCACGGGGAGAAATTGTTACATTTGAGTAATATACCCAAATGTAACAATTTATCCCCGTAATAATGGCGCTACGTCACCATTTCGTTTATAAAATTACTAATGGCTCAGCAAATATTCCCTTTTTAATAATACAAGTCAACGTAGCGCCATTATCACGGGGAGAAATTGTTACATTTGAGTAAAATACCCAAATGTAACAATTTATCCCCGTGATAATTTGTTTACCCAAATGAAACCATTCGTGATTCGTAACCATTTGGCTAATAAAATGACTGTACATGTGCGTATGAGGCGCGAGTCTCTGGGCGCAAGTTGTCAAAGACAGATCATTCTATACCGAAATTCCTTCCCTTTCCTCCCTTTTTCTTTAGTTTTTACATGCTGTCATTTTCGATCATTTTCTTAATAGATTAGTTTTGTTCAAGGTGATGGGAGAAGGTTGCACCTTTTCTGTTACAGTAAAACTGTTAATTTGTCGATATTGTGCACATTGAAGCAAAAGGAACGAGTTATGATTCTATCTATTTTATAATTAAAACATTGTTTTGTTGTTTTGTTGTGGATAAACGATTCACTAAAAGTAATTACCTGTTGTTAAATTTAATATTAATTTAATATGAAAAACCTAAAATATACCTAAAATACGATAATAGTTGTGTTTGTTTTTGATAATCGTATTGCATTAGCGATATATAAGTTCTTTTTGGGAAAATTTCTGTGCTTTGGCTTTTTTGTATTGAAAATTTGACAATTTAATATTGCACTCGTTGACATACTTCAAAAGTAGGGGCTTAACTCGAGCAACAACTTTTTTGTCAAACTTCGAGTTAAGCCCCGGGGCTTAACTCGAATAACCCAAATCGTGTTTCGTTCTTCGAGTTAAGCCCTTTTTGAGAAAGGGCGTGGTCTTGGCAAAACAGGGCGTGGTCGGGGCTTAACTCGAAAAGGGCTTAACTCGAGGGGCTTAACTCGAAGGGCTTAACTCGAAGATTCCCGACCTCTAATCACCTCGCCTTCGGCGACTAATTGTTAAATATTCGCCGAGACGAAGTCGAGGTGAATATTCCTCGATAATCACCGAGCCTGAGGCGAATAATTGTTTTAGTATTTTTACACAAGCTAGCTTTTGTGTTTTTTGAGACTGAATTTATTTTAATTTCGCTTATTTCTTTATCAGTAAACTTCCACAAAACGGGTAGCCGCCATTATCAAAATTTCTGTTTTGTTATATTCACCTGTAGGTGAATATAACAGCTTCTTACGTCAAATTTGACCAATCAACGTGTAGGATTTGTTATGTTCACTTGTGCAAAAATACTATTTGCCAATATTAACTTTTGCCATAGATACTCGAGAGATGGATAGTGCTTTTCCGCAATTTGATTGGTTGCTCCGCTCCAGATATTCTTGGACTATTCACCTCAAGATCAAAACAAAATGTCTTCCCGTTTTGTTCCGATGACAGACGACACTTTTCGCCAATCCCATTTAAGGCCACTGGTCATTTTTGTTGTGGCTTATGCTAAAACAATTATTAACCTTTCGGTGTTGGTTAACAGTGCATCGACGTTTGTCACGCTTCGCTTCTCGGTGAATATACTTGCACTATTCTCCTCCACTTCGATCTCATCAACTCTCCTCAAAATTTGAATCAGCTCAGAGTTGATGAGAGTTGGCGGTCAAACGCGAGCTACAGTTCCAAGTCTCATCCTTGTTTGACCAGGACTTAACATAATGGGAGATTTAAATTGTCTCGTAATCCTTTTATTTTTTTCAGCTTTTTATAGTTCTATGGTCAATTCCTTTGTTCATGTTGTGATGTATACATATTATGGTTTGAGTGTATTTCCTTCAATTCGGAGTTATTTGTGGTGGAAACGATACCTCACGCAGCTTCAACTGGTAACAATTTGGTTGCAATTAACCTTAATTTTTACGCATTACTGATGCATTCCTGAAGCATTCTCTGTTTTGATTGGCTGCTGGCCTACAAATAATTCTGTATATCGCGCAGTTATGACGTCACGCATGCAGATAATATTTTGCGACATCTACATATGACGTCGTAGAATAATCGCAACCCCAGCAAAAGCCAGCTTGTTTACCGAAGAAAAAAATAAAGCTGTGGTTGGTTGTAACTGAAAGCGATTTACAAAAACCTTTAGACGAAAAAGAAGCGGAAAACACGAAACAAGCTACAATGAGGTTTCAACTATAGTAACTTGAAGAGAAAAAGATCAACAAACCTCAAGAGAATGAGGCCATTGCTGAAGTCATAAAATTATTTTTCTGACACAATTTTGTTTTTTGTATATGTCGTAATAAAGAAATTATTGAATTCGTTTTTTACTGATCTGCCTGAGCCTACCACATCCATTAATTATTAATTGCATGATACTACAATTAAGGAATTGGTATACTATCTAGACAGGCAGGGTGTTGCTGTGCATATGCATGCCGTTCACTCATAATTTCCACGAATACTCCAGTTTTGTGTTTCTTCCGATTGTCTTAGGGATTACAGTTTAATTTAGATGGTTAATCCACGCTTCTGCCTTTACCAGGGTATAGAGAGTTTAAGCTTCACGTTCATACGTCAAACAACAAACATCGAGCAAAGATTTAAGGCAATAAAGAGTAAATGAACTTGTTATTCTAAAACTGTAATATATAATGATTCTTTTGACACAAGAAATAAAATATGATGCAAAGAAGTTCAACAAAAATTCTGCCAAGAAAATTCGACTCTGCCGTTTGCCGTTGAGCTCAAACCTGAAGCTTAAACCCCCTCGTAATTTTTAAAGTTACTTCAGTGGATAAAGGGGAATTCTATATTAATCTTCACCAACATGAAAACCACAGCAAAACGTTTTTACAATTTACACTTCCAGATTCAGTTTGTATCGTACCTCATGCAAGCAATCCTTGGACTTCGTGAGAACTGTGGCTTTCCACGATGGATGGGTTACGGGATGCTTCTTTATATGGTCTCAATGCTCACTTTATTCGGAAACTTTTACTACAAAACTTACCGCGATGCAAAAAGCAAACAGGAGGGAAAGCATAACAGTCGAAATGACACTGTGGTGAATGGGGTAACTCAGAACGGAAGCCAGAAGAAACTTAACTGAAAAACAGATGATGTATCCATATACTTGATTTTAAAATAGATAGGATATGATTTTAATTAAAATAGATAGGATATGATTTTAAAATAATATGCATGCAAGATCAAACTGATCATATTGATTCATGGTCACGCATCCAACAGTACCCTCGAATCACTACGTGAAAGCGGTTCTATATTGCTACGAATTTGTAACTTAATAGTTAATAGTCAGAAGATGAATTAAATTATATTAAAAATTTACAATCACAATTTGATTCCAAAACACTCAAAATTTGAAAGAAAAAGAGAAAAAGTTTGGGCGTTGGGACTGGAATTTTGGATCAGATCCAATTCTACATGTAAATATGATGTCAGCTCTGCAGCGAATAATCACAATGCCAGCAAACGCCTGTTTACGTGAAAACGAAATAAAGCCATGGCGAGAACTCGCTCTGTAACTGAAAGCGAGTGAGAAAAACTATGAGACGAAAATATCCTTTGAAATGCCAGCGTATGAGTACCGTACATCTGGCGTACCTCTAGCGTATTCAGCGTGTGCCTAGAGTATGCTTATCATATAAAGCATACGTCCAAATACGCACAAAAGTTTTGAGCATGCTTAAAAATAATTTTCTGCCTCGCCGTATTGGACCGTATGCGACCGTGCTTGAAACGTATACAACCTATGCCTAAAGGCCGTTTTCCACTTCAAGCGTAACGTACCTACACGTATCAAAACAAATTTTAAATGTTAAAATTTAGTGAATGTTGATTAGTTAATACTTCCGTACTACGCTAAAAAGTTGATTAGCGACGAACTTTTTATTTTGATACGCGAATCAACCGGAAGTACGTAAATTTGAAAACCCATCTTCAAGCTGCGCATGCTCACCGGTACGTTACGTTACGATACATGCGAAGTGGAAAACGGCCTTAACGTACCCCTAACGTATGTCAGCGTATACCGGCCTATGAGTGATATTTTTCATACGCTGGCATACGCTAGTGCGATACGCAGTAGTGTGACAGGGCCTTAAGGCTTCGGCAGATAACACAACCCATAGAAATAATTAACAGTTATTCTGCGAACTCGAGTCGAATATGAGCTGATAGCCGATGAGGCGCGCAGCGCCGAATCGGCTATCGCTCATATTCGACGAGAGTGAGTGGAATAACTGTTTTATTATATACACAAGGTCTGAATTCACAGACTTTGCTTTTCGAATATTTTCAATATTTTTCTATTTTGTTTATGTTTTTATCTTCGCTCTTTCGGCCGATTATTTTTTCAAAAATATATATTTTTGACCATTTTAAATATTAAAAATTTATTTGCAAACCTGAAAACAATTTGTGCGAGTTTTTTCATTGTGTTTTTAATCCTGTGAAGGCTATAAAAAGCGACAACTTGCCGTTTTCTCGTTTGCAAAACATCGTAAATTCAGTTTGGCCGCCATTTTGTTTTTCTCTACTAGCAGGATATGAGCTAATATCCTGCTAGTAGAGAACCAATCAGATTGCAGAATACCTCATATCCAGACCTTGTGTATATAATAATAAGTATTATTATATACACAAGATCTGGATATGAGATATTCTGCAATCTGATTGGTTCTCTACTAGCAGGATATTAGCTCATATCCTGCTAGTAGAGAAAAACAAAATGGCGGCTCAAACTGAATTTACGATGTTTTGCAAACGAGAAAACGGCAAGTTGTCGCTTTTTATAGCCTTTACAGGATTAAAAACACAATGAAAAAACTCCCACAAATTGTTTTCAGGTTAGCAAATAAATTTTTAAAATTTAAAATGGTTAAAAATATATATTTTTGAAAAAATAATCGGCCGAAAGAGCGAAGATAAAAACATTTAAAACAAAATAGAAAAATATTGAAAATATTCAAAAAGCAAAGTCTGTGAATTCAGACCTTGTGTATATAATAAAACAGTTATTCCACTCACTCTCGTCGAATATGAGCGATAGCCGATTCGGCGCTACGCGCCTCATCGGCTATCAGCTCATATTCGACTCGAGTTCGTAGAATAACTGTTAATTATTTCTATGACACAACCTCGACCTTGATAATTCTCGATATCACGCTCAACCTCGTCCAATATTTATTAAATGTAGAGTGTAGACAAACTCGATTATGGACAGTACTATCTTTAGGCTTGATAACAATTTGAACGGTTACTATCTGTCGTATATAATGTAGCCAAGACCTGGGGCTGGTTCTACGAAGACCGGTAATGCGATACTCCGCATAGTAATTTTTCCTGAAAATTGGCCGTTGATTGGTGTAGTCCGAATTAAATATATAAATTAAAGTTTCTTTTTATTAATTGCTAGGTCCATATCCGTTGTTTCACAGCTTTTCGTGCATTTTTGGAAAGGTTAAAAACCACTTACAACCGGCCCCAGGAGAATGGATTATATACGACAGATCTGAACGGTTCAAGTTCTTATCAAAGCTGGAGATCTATATCTGCATGGTACAATCAATTAGAAATATCCATAAGTTTGTCTACATAATTATTGGATGAGGTTGGGTGTGGACGTTAACTGCCAAACAATAGCAGCGAATTAATGGATGGAACTTGTACTAGCCCCACACCATGTCCAACATATCTGTTTGGTCCGCTCACGGCTCCCTAGACTTACCGCCCCTTTTTGCTACTTTTCGAAGTTGTGACACGAGCATAATAATATACAAGATCTACCAATGCAATGGCTGGTGGTCGAATGATGATCTATATTCTATACAAGGGTTTGACCACTAGTTTAGACCCCTGACTCATTTCAATTCATTGCACGTTCCTATATAGAACACTTTCCATAAAAAACCGAACCAGATGGACCGAAAATGACATGGTTTAATATGTAAGAATGGAAATTTTTCACTTTTTCATTAGTATAGTAATAGAAATTATTAACGTTTCTATCAATATGGTAGAGACAATAACTGCAACATTTAACACCCCTCCCTTAAAACCACCCAATTCATGCAAATACTGTAATCTATAAAGGCGAAGTTCCAAGTCTTTATCAGTTCAAATTTAACACTTTTGAATTAAGTTATACGAATGCATTAAAATTATTTGGATGGAGAATCTATAAAATTATCAATATACAAAAAATATTTAACGATTAATTATACGTTGAGTAAGGCAACAGTGATTCTCTTTGAGTGCTATTGTTGAGAATCACCTAAATAATAATATGGATATATCGTACCAAATTTCGACATTATCCATTTTAATTAAGTTCCAACGCTCAAATATTACTTAATATAAAATAATATGAGACCAACACTATTTTGGCCTATGCTAGAACCCAATATACTCTTCTATTATCTATTTTTGTTGCTATTCGCACTGTACAAACGCAAGGTTCAACCACATTTAGTGTTCACTTGAGTCGGATAAAGAGTCGTCACCGTTTTCCGTCGCAATTACTCTAGTTTTACCACTGAACTTGTAAATGAGGCGAGCATTTGGAACACGTTCCAAGATATCCTCGTAGTAATACCTTAGTGCACGACTCATCTTTTCGTATTAAGTCATGTTTTTTTCTGTTTTTCCTTTGGCCCCATAGTTTTACAACTCCGCTAGAGTTGACAAGTTGGAAGATTCCTTCCCTCTTGCTTATCCATTTAATATAACTTTTATTTTTTTCGCTGTTGTTCAGCGTCTCCTTCAGAAACTCCCATAAATGAATTGATCGATTACCTGAAAAGGTAAATCGGTGAAAAATGAACATGAATTTGATAGAACAGAACTGCTACATAAAAACGACGACGAAAAGAACGACAACAGCAACAACAACAACAACAACAACAACAACAACAACAACAACAACAACAAAGACGAGAAATAAAAGAGATGTCCTATTACCTCGATTCCTTGGTCTTGGGCGGCGTGATCTTTTCAAAGATGGTTTTCGTTTGCTTTGACCAGTCTTTTGTAGTTACAACTCGGTATAATCAACTATAGGGTCAAAAGTATATACTTTCATAGCTATAAATGTATTCTTTCACTCACTGTAAACCCGTTCACACCCGAAACCTGACCCAGGACAGACCAAAAGCAGATAACCTCAAGCTGCTCCCAGTTCCACTGACGTCTCCAGTGTTCTGCGTCACCCTCTTTTTCCGTCTCCAGTTGTTCATATAGGTCATTCTTGGGTGCTTTTTGGGGATTTCATTGAAAGCTTGTTTGGCAATGCTGTATGGTGTTCTATTTGCAATTGCGGTCCATCCCATTCGTCTGATCTATTCTTCCATCTTCACCTGTCTTGTTACTCTCAAAAAACTGTCCTTGTTTGAGATTCAATGGACTCGGGGAATTCGTCGTAGGCATCCATTAGCGAAGGTCTGTATGTTGTTTGAGGTGACGTTGGCTGTTCTTCAGGTCTTAGAGCCACGTAGAAGCACAGACTTGAGGCGGCCAAGCATTTGAGGTAGCCTGAACCACTAGATCTGTCCTAGGTCAACTTCAAGCCAGGTGTGTAGTTTGAACATGTTTTCTAACGAGTGTAGTAAGGATGTGTACTGTATATGCTTACCGTTTTCTGGACATAGCGTCGGAGTTGGTGATAGCTCAACAACGTTTTCAGTGAGTGGTGAAATACGATCTAAATGTCAAATAAATCCCATGAGTAGATGTATAAATAAACATAATGTAAATATTTACGGTTTAAAGAATTTGAAATCAAGGATTCACTAGTGCAGTATATGTAAGGCGCATATAAAAAGCAATTCAGTTTTCCTATGCCAGATCATGCAACTGATCTTATCAATCTATGGCATATTTGAGGTTCAATTTTTTAAACTGTTCCTCTATTTAGTTTCTTTTGGCGCTCATTTTTGCCAGTGGTTCTGGACTGGGAGCTTATTAGAAAGCGGGTGGGGGAACTTAAAAACAAAATAATCCTATACAACAATCTTAAGGAATAAATGTCTGCATGTACAAATAATATTGCATGTTATATGCATCAATTTTAGCTCACTTTCGACCGCAGTTAATTGATTCGCGTAGCTCCCGTGCTCGAAACGTCTTAGTTCTTCATAAAAATAAATTCATAAATATATGTTGGGCCTATATGATAAAAAAACATTGGTAGTGGCAGACAGTAT